>JAQQSW010004550.1:0-14412 GCA_028646575.1 Pseudocheirus occidentalis
AAGCCCCCCCCCCCCCCAGCTTTGGCTTGCTGTAAGTGCTCCACAGGACCACCACCCAAGACCACAATCCAGATCCAGGCTGCTTAATGCAAGAGCACTTGGCCCTGATCAATCGACTCAGTCCCCCTACGGAATCCACAGGCCAAGGGCTCTGAAGCAGCCCAGTGGGGGCAGCCACAGGTTACAGCAGTTTCTGCCCTTCCCCTACTGCTTCCTTGCCCTGGGGGTAGATTGGTGGAACTGCTTTTCCTCCCCCAAATTTATCTTGAAAGCTTCACTCATGTTCACTGTCCTCTAATCCTGGCTTAGTAGATGTGAAGATTGCCTGAAGGGGCTTTAGATCTTCTCTGACATTGACTCACGCTGTGGCTTGGGAGGCTCGGCTCCTCCTAACCAGCCTGCAGCCTGGCAGCATGGCGGTTTTGGGCTGGGCTGGTCTCAGCTCCCACCTGCAAGCCTGTGTGATGAGCCCCCCCCTGCAGAGCTACCTTTCTCTAATCCCTATTTTTCACACCTTGGTAGATGTGGAGTTGCTGGAGGCTGTAGATCTTCTCTCTTGTATACTGGCTGCAGCTTGGCTCAACTCCTTCCTACCACCCTGGGCCTGGCTGTGGTTTTGGTTTTAGGCCTCAGCTGGCGTCCTGCCGCAATGATCCCCTGCTGCCGATCTGCCTTCCGAGAGAGATGTGTTTTCTGTATTTTTGTGAGTTTGAGAGACCTAGAATTTGTCCAGAGTTATATTTTATGGGTGGTTGGTGTGGTTGTGTGGGAGCTGCACGACCTTGCTTTTTCTATGCTGCCATTTTGGCTCTGCCCCTCTGTCCAAGTCTTTAGCTAGCCCTCTTGTCCAACAATTTCCCACCCCTGATCCTTCTTTTCCACCCTTCAGCTGGCCTAGCCCATTATTGTCTGTGGTCTCTAGGTAACTTCCAGCAACTTCCCACCCCTAGATTCCCACAACCTTTCTGTACCTAAGACCCCATTTCCACTCCATGTGGTGTGAGAGCTCCACAGAATGACTTAGCATGGACTTGCTGTGTGAAAGCCATAGAATGACCTAGCATAGACTTACTCTGTCCTGCTTGTCCAATACAAGCTTCACAGATACCTAGGCTCCTTACGAGTCTACCCCATATGGCAAACCTTCAATAAACTTTACTTTTTTTTGGCTGAGAGAAGACTTGAGTTGAATTCATTTGGCAGGACCTGGCATGTTGGTATATTCGGCTCTTGAGCAACCCTAACCCTCTTTATGGGCAACCTCTTCATTTCCATTCTTTTCTCTTGGAACACTTTAGGGTCAGCAGCTTGTTTTTTAAAGAAAACTGAATTGTAAACCCAACCTTAAATTCTATGAGGGTCCCCCAGCCTAAAATTTAAGAGGTGTGTTTACCATATCTCACACAGAAGACGAGAAAACTTGGAAATAACCCTTACCTTTTTCACGAGGCTTCAAAACAGTTTACAAATGTTCTTACAAATTTCCTCTTTCTCTCAGCTCTTCCCTTATTTGCTCTTCCTTCTCTGCTCTCTTTGTATTTCTTTTCAAAATGCTTCTGTTATTTGTAATAATAAGGAAAGGGTAGGAGGGACAAGAGAAATTGAAATCACAAGAAACTCCTGCTGTTTCTAAGTCTAGAATGGGAGACTAAAGCAGATGTGTGGGTTGTAGTGTTTGAGAAATGAAGCAAGTGCCTAATTATCCTCCAGATGTGAGGGCTTCAATAGAAGTATTCTCTATTGGCAACCTATACATCCTTTATATCTGCCCGGATAAACGGAGAGCCCAGGGCCTCATAGTACAAATTCTTCAGGTAGATGGCCTAGGTTACTACATTAGCTCAGTGGATGTCCCTGGCTGCTGGCATTAAAGAAAAGTTAACATATCCAAACCTCTTCTCTGCTGACATTTACTTTACTCCCATGTATAGCAGACCAAAGGTAGCCGGGTAGGTCCTGGATGCAGTGCCAGGTCTGGAGTCAGGAAGACTCATCTTTCTGAGGTGAGATGTAGCCTCAGACACTTACTAGCTGTGAGACTCTGGGCAAGTCATTTTACCCTCTTTGCCTCAGTTTCCTCATCTGTAAAATGAGATGGAGAAGGAGAAGGCAAATTGCTTCAGTATTTTTCCCAGGAAAAATGAGGGTTCAGTCCAACACAATTGAAGTGACTGAATAATAACAGCACAATCTTTTTGTACGTGCATATTTGTATATATTTATGTATGGGAATATGTATATATATATATATATTTATTTATATATATTTATATATATATTCACTTACACAGAATCCATGAAATATGAAGGACATCAAAGGCCATTGTGTCCAACCCTCTCATTTTACACATGAGAAAAATGAGGCCTAGGGAGGTGATATTGAAGAGGGAAAAAGGTTTTTTGGGGATTTCTAAGAAATGTTTACAGAGTTCTTTTAGTCTGAAAACAATTCCCGGACCCAAGCAATCTTATAAATCAGGATTGTAAAAGTTTATTGTTATGCTTTGCAGCAGGTGTGGGGGGGAGGATGTCTTAGAAAACCTGCAAAGGGCAGGAGTTAAAGATACAGGTTATAAAGCCACAAAAACATAAATCAGGTATCAATTATGCTAACTAGGTGAATAAAGGTGGGATTAGGGAGGAGTTAAGGAGTGGTTAGTGCTTGAAGGGACATACACTTTTTATATTAACTGTGTAGGCATATTGCCCATAATTCACTGGGAGAAAGCGGGGGTGGGGGGTGGGAGGGGGGAGCGCCGCAGGGTGTGCTACCAGCACTTGTAGTTTTTGCCTTGAAATGTTACTAAATCAGCTAGCGGTCAGGGCTGACTGAGAGGTGTCCAGTCTGTTACCCATCGATGTCCTGTTTGACAAGATGGACGTTGGGAAGCTAGACTAATTGAGGATCCAGGATGTGCCTAATTGGTGAGGAGTTAGCTTACTGATAGTGCGTTGAAGGATTCATAGGTGCAGCTGGCCACTAGAACAAGGGTGCTATACATTTCTCTAAACTGAAGGGATTGTTTATAAACGCTTTTATGAAGGATTCACAGGTATAGCTTGTTATTGTACCAAGCAGGGATAGGCAGTTCATGAGTTGTAGCTAGGCAGAGTGCTGACTTAGGGGAGAGACAGAATTAATGGTTTATGGCTGGGGGAAGAGTGATTTTTACAACTTGGTTTCACAAACTGATATTACAAACGTAGGTACCCAAATACAAATGTGATTTTACAAACTGAAGTTACAACTGAATGTTACAAACAAAGGCACCCCAGCACCCCATCAACATGACTCATCTCAGATCACTCAAATAGCATCCCAGGTTGATTTTGTTTATTTATTTTTTAAAAACTTAATTGTATGTGCATATATGAATATTTAAGCATTTGAAAGCATTATTCTGTTGAGTTCATAGGTTTTTACCAGATTGTACCAGAAGTACAAAATGTTAAGGATCCCTGGGCTTGAGAGAGAAATAGGCTTGTCTTAATTGCTGGGACTACTAGCAAGGGGCTCAGGATGAACAAAAGAGCTTGTATTTGTGCATATTGTTATAACTCCCCCAAAAGAAGGGTGAGTAAGTGAATTCAGACCACATGGGACATAGGAAGAGCCAGGAGTTTTCTGGTAGAAGGAAGTTTGTTGAATGAGTGGGAGACTGCCTCCTGGCTCCCCCGTCAGCTACCACTACTGAGGGGTCAGATGCTCAGAAATAGAGGAGTTGGGAATGACCATGCCAGGGTGGGGTCAGCAAGAGACAGTGTCTGGGCCTGGTCTCCCCCTTCCAAATCCCCCCCCCAACCAAAACCACAATGAGAGTCTGAGTGGATAGGTAACTAACCTCTTCCTAGCCAACATTGTTTCACCTAGAAATGAAGCTTCTCACAATCATTTGGTGACCAAACTTTTCAGAAATGTGCTATTATTCACAATTATTTTATTTTCAAATTTAGCTTTATGTAAGATATTCATGTAAATAACAAGATCCCTAAGTTATTTAAGAAAAAAGAAAAGTTGACAGAGATAGTTTAAATAGGAATGAAATGCAAAAAATCATCACAGGTCTTTAGGCAAATCAGAAAGTTTTTCAAATGTCCTGCTAGCTACAACTGGACAGAAAGTAAGTAAATCATACCTTCAGGCTTGTAAGCCTTGCATTTCAATAGCCCGTACACTACAAATATACCACAAATCCCCAGGATCCTGAACTCTCTCCATCAAATTGTGTTGGGGATGAATAAGAGGGAGAAGGCCTCAGTCTTCAGCATATGATACAGTCATTCTTCTTTTTTTGGGATTCATTCAGTTTGTTCTCTAGATCCTTGATCTGCTTTTGAAGCTCCTGAATTTCACAATTTAGTAATTGTTCCTGTTCCTGAAGAGAAACAAATAAAATGTAGGAGGATGGAACCAAAAGGGACCACACAGAATTCTGGGAATGTTGTCCACTATGTCTAAGTAAGCAGATCTCCAGAGCCTCTAAATGACCAGTGAAATGTTTGTCCAAGGCTATAGACTGGAGTGAAAAGGGCTGGAGGATGGGCCAAAGTGGCAGGTACTACCACATGTTTCCTGGGGCACAAAGGGTTAGAGTAGGGTGTGAGGAGGGAGCAGAAGCCAGTCAGCTGAGAAGCCAAGTCAGAAGTGCATGTGCTGAGCAGCCACACCAGCATTTGCAATATTTAATGGACCTGTGGCCTCTGGCAGGAGCTGCTGGTATAGAACAGAATACAGACTAGTTGTCAGCCTTCTCCCACTGGAAGGGAGACTGTTTTAAATCCTGTGGCATCTGCCTCTCAAGATGGTAAAAAAAAAAAGGCTATAGAAGTACAAGGGATAAAAATAAAGTTTATCCGATAAATGAAGGCAAATAAAAATTCCAATGCAATTAGTAAGTTCTATAATATCAGATATTTACTGTCATTTATATAATGCTTGGAGGTTTGTGAAGCACTTTGCTTCACCCAGTGAAGTAGGTCATGAAATGAATTTACCAATTTATATATGTGGAAACTAAGACATGGAGAGATTATGAGATTATTAGGCTAATACAGAGCCATGTAGTCACTGTATAGTGTCAGGTTCAGCACTCAGACCAAGAGAAGAAAGAAAAACAAAGGAAACAGCACTAGAGGTAAAAGAAGAGATACCTAGAGAAAAGAATGTACATAATTAGTGCCCTGAAGAAACAGGAGCCCCAAGGAGGGAAGAAAAGAACAAGAGAAGATAAGAAGGAACAACCAATAAGAATACAGTCATATAAAACTAAAAACATACAGGGCAGCAGGAAAAAACTGAATGAAATGAGTTGAACAAAATGAAAAAGATAACGAATAAGACATTGGAGAACAATCCCAGATGTTCTCCAAACCAAAACCAATATTGACCCTAACAGGATAAAGGTAATGGAAGGCAGATCAAGAAGATCAAACATTAGATTAACTGGGACTCTAGAGGGTATTGACAAATACGACAATTTTACTCCATAATGAAGATATATGAGAGCAGAGAAGATTTCCCAGAGTAGATTAGGGCTGACAACACCCCACAAGTGGAAAGAATTCATAGGTTTCCAGCATGAAGAAATCAGGAGCTTCAGCCTTCGAGATGGACCATTATCCAATTTCAGAAAGATAAAGACAAATATTAAAGAATCAAGAAAGAAAAATGAAATTGCTTAAGAAAAAATGATGGTATACATTTTCTCAGAGTTTTTAACTGTAAGTTAGGGAAAAAAAACCCCAAGAACTATAGTTTGCTTTATATATGCATACATACATACATATGATCAAGTTCAAGGAATATTTAATTTTCTGTTGCAACTATTTCCCCTTTAAGAGGAAATATATACACTATATATCATGTAGATATAGATACTCTATATAAACATGTATGTTTAAAGTATATACACACACTTTATTCTCATTGGGAACTAATTCCAATGGAAATTATTTATATTAATTAATTATATATATATATATATATATATATATATATATATACTATATATATATACACACGCACATTATATAATTGTAAGTAATATAGTGTATATATACTCTGTATAGTTTAAAAATGTGTGTGTGTGTGTGTGTATGTATTTTACTCTTGAAGGGAAATAATTGTAGTGGAAAATTAAATATTTATTGACCTTGATAATTTTATCTAGATACAGAAAATGGCATTCAAAATCCAAAGGGACCTCAAACAATTTCTTTTATAGAAGTCTGCAGTTGAGTATGTCTGGGGAGAGTCTGGTCTTGGGAGACCTAGTATAGTGTAGTGAGAGTTCCTGTCGCATAAACCAATCATTTCTCAACAAAAATAAGAGACTACTTTATGCATGTCATTACATATGCTGTGAAGTAGGATATTTGATCTTTTGTAAGAGAAATAGAAACAATTTAAGAAGAGATAAAAAGTATACTAAAATTTTGAAAAGACATTAGGCAAATGTCTTTAAAAATTAAAGACAAATTAAAAAATTAAAAATAGCTTGTTGATAAAAATAGTATTTATAAATGATGAACTAATGAAAAGGGGAAGTAAGGAAAGAAACTGGCAATTCTGAAATAAATATGTTTATTTCTAACAAAAATGGAGTGGAGTGATAATCATATAGTAGGAAAGATTGAAACAGCAGTTTATGAAATATAAATTTAGCTCCTTATCTCCTGTGATTCTTTACCTTTGTCCTTTTCCCCCCTTCCTTCTCCCTTTGCTTCCCCTCCTCCCCTCCCCATTCCTTCCATCCCCTTCCTTCCCTCTACCCTTTTTCCTTCTTCCCTTCCCTGGCCTCAATGATGCCACGTAGAGATGGCTGAGGAGGCCATAGACCCTGCCCAGGCAGACATCATGGGACTGTGCCAGGACTTGTTCTCCAGAATGGTCACATACCTGACTGGTGAGCTTACAGTCACTATTGAAGACTATATGCGTCTCTCTATAAGCTGAACTCTGTCGAAGCATCTAGAAATGAAAGATATAGCAGTAAGAAACCTAAAGACTTACACCAGAAATGTGCAGCACCTTAGCCTTATTTGGATCAGATCACTTTAACTGAGGAGCAAGTCTTATTCAAAGAAACTAGAAGCAAAGTACAAGAAGTTAGGAAGGTGATGAAAGAGTTCTTTAACACAAAGACTTTAACTACAAGAATGTTTCATAAGAGCTGAAATAAGTGGAATGGAACTTATTACTATGCTTCAATCCTAAAAGGAAGCTGTGCTGCTGATCTAAGGAGAATCCCAACCCTGGCTTTGGTTGGATGTGTACCTTTGGCTACCCCTTGATATTTTCCTAAACCTGTACCCCTGGAACCTCATCTTACTGTGTGCTTCATTGTGTGCCCTGGACCAAGGCTCAGAAATCAGGATCAGCCCTGTCTTGGGCAGACATAGGCATCGTCTCCCTATCTTCTCCCTTCTTCCCTGTCCCCTGGGTTCCTCCACCTCCTTCATAATCTGTTTTTCAGCTTAAATAATAAATGCCAACTTAAGAGCCTCAAAAAAAGAAATCTAAATTTAATTTGTTTTATTAATTAATCTAGGGCTTAGAAGGGTAGAGGATCACCCAAAGGGCAAGGGAGAAGCATGTGATGAGTGAAAGAAGGTATGTTACCAATTATGATTTGCTCTCGAAAATCAGGATATGTAATGCTATTAATCAGAGAAATTTAATTTGAAAAGATCATGTGGCAAGAGTGAGCAATTACCAGTAGACATTTCATATACTCCATTAATGTCCTTGTCAAGAAAAAGGCTATTGGCAAGAGTCAGCTGAGATGAGAGGGAATGATTTAGATTATCTCTGGAGTCCCTTCAAGCTCCAAAGTTTTTGAACTTTTTTTTAAAATACAGCATTTTAAAGAGTAGAAACTACTTCTTATGCATTTATTCATGGATTATGTACCTGGAGTTTCAGACCCAGGAGTCTCATTTGCTCTGATGTTGACTGTTTCCTTTCAGTTTCCATCTTTTCAGTCAGTTGTTTTATGTGCTCTTGGTAGCTTTTTTCCTTCTGCTCCATCATCTTCTGTGTCTTCTTCTGCATTTCCTCCAACTGCTTTACAGCAGCCTCTGCAGCCTCAGCTTTCACACGCTCCACTGAGGAATGAAAAAGTGGGGAAAATTAAAGAGAGGTGAAGGATCACTGGTTCCCAGATCAGCATTTTGCTCTGCTTTGTTATCTCCATTTAAATGACTTAACTTCTTGGTAATTACAGATATTCTCCAAGAGAGTAACCAACCAACAAGTGCACATATTGAGAAAGTTTAGATATTTTCAAAATTTTTGATATTTCTGGATATTAATGGTCAAATGTAAAAGTAATCTGTGGAGGGCTTGAAAGATGATCAAGGAACATGTTCATGGACTTCTCACTTTCAATATCTTTTTCCTTTGCTGAGAGTGACGGGTCGGCATGCAGTATTGCATCAGCTATATCTTCCTTGGACTTGAGGTATTCCTGCAGAGTCTCCTCAGCCTGGCAATGGGAAGACAGTGCATTAGCAAAAGGAAATAAAACTGTTGGGGTAAAAGGCTGGCTGTTCAGAGGACACTGGCCTCTACAGTGGGCTATTCCACTCATCATTACTGTAATTCATGTGAGGACTTGGAAATGGCTTCTAAAGTTCCCTCTCAACCTTTAGCCTAAAAATGTTGCTAATGAGAGGGTTCACCTGTATCCCCTTCCTGGGCTGCTGGTAGTACTTCTGTTTTAGCTTGTTGGTCATCTGCAAAAAGGCACCATAGCCCCCTGGTTTAGAGAAGGTCCCGTTCTGCACTGATTCCTCCAGAGGACTGAAAATATCCTGAAGCAGAGCTCTGCACCGTTTTGCTGACTCATCCTGGTTCTGCTTACAAAAGGCATCATGCTTGGCTCCTAGCTGACTCTTTAAGCAATATAAAAGAAATGACGTGTAAAAGGTACAGTTGGGAGAATATATCAGAAATTTACCAGAATTTCTAGAAATGAATTCTTAAAAAAATTCTTGCCCCTCTCCCACCTATACATTCAAACAGGACCATGCCCTGGTTCTAGACTTAATTCTATAGTAGCCTCTGGTATATCTATACTAAGAGACCTTAAAGATTATGGGAAGAAAGCAAATCAACCTGGAAAATATGCAGTTTCCTAAAGTACCTTTACCTTATTATCTTTCCCTTAGACTAAAATCCTCAATTCTTTGAACTTTCATGAATAATCTTCAATTTCTCAAAATTAATAATGAATGTATTAGAATATCATAGTCAATCAGCATCTTTTAGAAAACAATTGCCATGTAACTGTTTTTCTTAAAGAAGGTTGAATATGGACTATCAGGGTCATATGACTGAAGACTATGCCTTTAGACTCTTGTAAGCTGTTGTTCTCAGGAAGAGCCTTTCCAGGCCTACCCTCCTTCATGTAGACCCTCTTTTCCCATGAACAGGAGTAACCAAAGTACCTCCAATTTCTTCTGGAATTTCTGGTCCACATCCTTGAAAGAATCCTTGATGAAGACTTCAATGGCTTCCCTCTCACAGGTGGCATGTATGTCCAACAACTCCTGGATTGTGTCTGTAGGGAACCGCACCCTTTGTTTTATCACCTCTTCATAGTGTATAAGGGCTCTTTGAACTGCAGCTGAGTTCTCTATTTGAGCCAGTGATAGGACTGCGTTCTCCATACAAGGCATTTCTCCACTGGTGATGGCTTTGACATAGGTCAAGACCAGGTTCTGTAGACCTATATAGAAAACAAGAGTGGAATATGTCAGAGCCATTAGGAAAATAGTCAGAACGTATCATGCTAAATTATGTACAACTTCAGTTTTCATTATATCTTAATTATTGCACCATTGGAAAAGTCTTGGACATACAGTCTTGAAGATTTCCAAATTAGCCCTTTCCAACTCTAACATTTTATGATTCTGTGAAACTTTCAGGAAGCTTTTTGATATGGGAGCAAGAAGTGTCCAAAATGGTAATAAAGAGAAACAATGGATAGAATAGGTACAGGTATGGCTTCATTCCTAAATAGGCTAGCTCTGGCCATTTTGTCTTAATTACTGCACCATTGATGACGGATTGAGCATGGAGTATGGTACTGAAGGTTTTCAGGTTAGCTTTTCTAGCTCTAGCTTTTTATTATATTTTAGGGAATTTATTTGGCCTTTTAGAGATTTTCTGATGAGAAGCAAGGGGTATTCATAATGGTAGGAGTAGAGGAAAGACTATGGAAAGGAACCTGGATTGTTAATTAGTCCAGCATATTGTATCTTTATCGGGGGCTCTTCTAGGAGGGTTCTCTCTGATACTTTCCTCTCCTATCCTCTTAAAAACAGCAGCAGAAAAGTACTGGAAGGGTGAATAGGAGGCAGAAAGGACTCACGGGGCCCATTGACTGTGATGCCTCCTTGGAGAGTTTTCACATTGGAATGCTGGAAGATGTAGGAGCAGAAGTTTTCAACTTGTCCCACAAATTCAGGATCCAGTTCACTGTCATGAAGTTTCTCTAGCTGGGAAAGCTTCTTTCGGTGGGTAGGTTGGTCAAAGATGAAGCATTTCTTCTTGGGAAAGAACTGGCAGATACACTTACGAGGGAGGTTGAACATTTTAACTTCCTCAGGTTTGCCTGAGGGAAGGGAAGGAAGAGTCTTGTAATAGAGAATAGAGCCTGGACTTCAGACAAGGTCTATAAAATGATATCCCCTTTCAGGGACCTATCTTTGGGCTGAAAGAAATAAACTTATGAGTGCTAGGTCATTATATGATGAGTCCTCCATTAGAATGTGAGCTACTTGAAGGTTGGGACTGTTCCCCCACCCCCCTTTTTTGTATATCCAATGATTAATGCTAATCATTGGATATGCAAAGCTTGGCACAATAAATGTGCTTAATAAAAGCTTGTTCATTGCGATGATGATGATGATGATGATGATGATGATGATGAAAAAGACTTGTTCAAAGAAGGTTTCAGTTTTTCACTGAAGGCAATAGACTAGACTTCAGTCAAAATGGAATAACTTTCCTTGTCTCCAAATAGCAGGGAATCATAACTAGAGAAATCTATATTCAGAATATAAAATGAATTCTGGAGGTTTCTCTCTCCCCTCTTCCTCTGTCCCCTTACTCCCCACATCATTGCCCAACTCTCAAGCCCTGGAACCTTTCTTAGGCTTCAGTGCATTCTCCAAGTACTCATCAGGGGTGATGGGTTTCCCTTCATTTTTCAGCTCCAAGGTGAAATCACGCACAATCCACACAAAGTCTGGAAAGAAACTCACAAATTCTGATGAGTTTTCTACCTCACCAATGTTGAGGGTAGATTTGCTCTTGATGTGGTCTGTCAACTCTGTCACATAGCTGGGGAATTAATTAAGGAAATATGGCAGAAAAAAGCACCAGCTCTTGTTCTACAGTTTCTTCAGTTTTTTAGTTCCCCTTGACCCTGAACCAACTGAGCACTTTTTCATTATGAAGCATGAGTAATTTCTCTAGAAATTGTGATGCGTGTGTATGTGTGTGCACATATACATATGTATGTTTACATATATGTACACACATATATATGTACACACACACACACACACACACACACACATATATATACACACACACAAACGCACTCTTATACCTGTCATTAGAACATGAGGAACAGAACATGGGCTTCAGAGCAATACTGGGGAAAGTGGAGGCTCTCCCTTCCTCCCTTCCCTAACTGTCCTTTTCCCCCGAAATAAAGAAAGCATACTGCAGCTGGTCCATGGCCTGCTGGTTGATGGTGCCCATGCTATTATACACAAAGGTACTGCTCAGCAGCACAGCCAGGGCAAAGATCCATGTGTCATTCTTATTGTCGCCCTAGGAATCAAAATATATTTCTTTACCTTGTTGCTTGATACTTTCACTCTTCTGGCAGTACCTACATTAGCATACCTATGTACTAGGTGAAAATCCAGCTCCCATGGGTTTTTGCTGGCCTAAGACCTATAATAGTCCTGATGTGCTTTCTTTCATAATCTCTAACGAGTAGTGACCTCCCTACTTACCTTCTCCACATCACCGAGGCCCTCAGTGTCCAGGAGAACAAGGGTGTGATCTGATTTCTTGGGGTGAGGAACACACCACATCCAGATACCCTTGGTGTGAGATTGCACTGTGGAGCCAAGGGAGAAGCCTGCACAAGGGTTTGAAGAGATGAGCATGGAGCAGTCTGGGGACTCTCATATTTGATGAGTGTCTTGGAGATTAGTACAGCTGTGTAATGTTAATAGTTCACTGCAATAAAATTGGCTGTTTTCCCATAGTGAAGAAGAGAGGAGGTTACATATAACAGAATCTGTATTTTAGGTCTAATTTTAAAAATTACACCAGAGATACAAAATAGACTAGTTGCCTGATCATGGCAAATAGGAACATATTCTTGCATTTTAGAGATCAGTAGAGATACCTTGGAAGGTTTCCCTCATTGATTTCTTGTTCATTTGTTTGTTCGTTCATTCATTCATTCATTCATTCATTCATTCATTCAATCATTCATTCATCCATTCATTCATCCATCCATCCATTCATCTAGTCATTCATTTAATTTCTTTATTTACTGAACACTTAATTTGTGCAAGGCACTCTCCTTGAAGCTATGAGTGATATAGTAATAAATTGGGCATAATTTCTACTCTCAAGAACTTCTGTCTTCTTAGGAGATACCAGAAATGCATAGAAAACTATGTTAAAAAACCAAATATGCTTGAGGCAAGCATAAAATATGGTAGAAATTCAGGTGAGGAAAATTCCATTTCTTGGTTTAAGGGCCTGGGATCTCTTCAGAGGAAGAGGGGCACCTAAACTGGGCTTTGAACATTAAGGAGGATTTTGACCTGGGGAAATATGGCCAGGAGGAATAGGAAATAGTGAGAGTGAAAATGTAGAAACAGACAATGGTTCAACCAGTTTGGGAAACAGTCCTTTGTCCAGTTTGCCTGAGGGAACTTTGGTATCATCTAATTTCACTCTTTGATTTTGCAAATGAACCAGAGAGACAGTGATGTGAGCAATTCATTTAAGCAGTAAATGTGAGCAGTGGGTCCTAAGCCCAGACCCTGTGACTGCCTTTGCTTTTCCCTCAGCACCACACAACCTTAGCCATACAGTTTATTGGAATGCTCAGATAAATCACTGTCACAGTAATCCTATTCCCAGAGGGCATCCTGAGTCTTGTTCTAAGGGAAACTAAGTCAGTGTGGCATAGATCAGAGAGTATGAGGCCTCAGGTTGGGAAGACTTGGCTTCACATCCCACCTCCAATACTTGCTAGCCATGTGACTATTGGCAAGAACCTTATGCCTCAGTTTCTTCTTCTGTAAAATGTTGATAATAAGACTAGTAGTACCTGCCTCTTAGGCTTATTGTGAGGCTCTAATGAAATAAGGTATGTAAAATGCTTCTTAAATTTTAAAGTGGTGTATATGTATATATATATATATATATTTATGTATATATATACATATATATGTGTATATAGTACATATAAATAAATATTCAGTCATGGGCATTATATATTTGTATATAAGGCATGCAATGTGTACATATCATCTGTCATAGACTATGTTATATAATGTCACATGCACATACAGATTATATTACATATAGAAACATGACATGCATAATACTAAAATTTATCACCATATATACATGGTATATATTGTTATAAATGTACTTTTTACACACTTCATATACAATATACATGCATGTCTGCATATCAGATATTATTAAGGCAAAGTAGAAGAAACCTCTCCTTTGTCTTTCAGATTGCCCTAAATGTTCTAAAGCAGATGTCATTTGCATTTCCAGTTCTATCCTTCCTTGTTAAAGAGAAGTCACCAAGTGAATAATGTACAGCTACATGATAAAGCTCTAACCATACATACAATTGCTTTGTTGATTGCACATACCTGATTTTTTCCCTGCCAGACTGTTCATCAGGTAGGATTTGCCAGTGCGATATGGGCCCACAATAGCCACCACCACGACAGGGTGGCTTATTGAGGAAAGAATCTCCAGCGATTTCTGGTTCACTCTTAGTTCTCCTTTTGTGTTCTCAATTAGACACACTGGGACTGGCATCTGGACATCAGAGGCCATGTTGAAAGTGGTTTGTTACCTGCAAGTGAAAAGTCTGGTCAAATAGACACTGAGAGGCTCAATTGTTATTTCTAAATATGGAGCCAAGTTGCAGCACCCACAGGACTGCTCTCCTGCCATCATTTGTGACTCCCCATATCTGTGATTGGAGCCTCTTGTCTCCCTGAAGAACTAAAGATTTTTCTGATCTAATCAGCCCAAACATTTGGGGATATTTAGCTTCTGTCTCTTCACATGCGATCTTCAGGAGAAGGCAGTGATGTCTGCTCTGTTTGTCTCAATTT
>JAQQSW010004551.1:0-14412 GCA_028646575.1 Pseudocheirus occidentalis
AAAGCCCCTGTTATACATTGTGTAGTATGAAAGACCTATTCTCTAAAGTCTGAAGCCTATTCCAGTATTTAGAAAAAGAAAACAATCTTCCAATATAAACCAGAATTAATATGTCTTCCTTTCTTAGAGGTCTAGGATATATTTGACATAAAAGATGCTAAGTATTAAGATGCTGAATTAAAGTGAATTTACATGGCCAATTCCAAAAATGGAAGAAAAAAATCTGTCTAGGGGCACACTAGAGTCAAATGGGCAACAAGGAAAGGAAAAGGGTGATGGTACAGGGAGAAAGAAACCACAAAAAAAGTCAGCCTATGGGAAAGAGAGGTAGAGCTGAAGGAGAAAGGTGAAGATGCAAGTTTACAGTAACAAACAGGGAACCAAAAGGGGACTGGAGAGAGATTCCTGGTAGTGCTCTCAGTCAGAGCTCTCAGCCTTCTTTATATAGAGAGCTGCTTTTCTTACCTTAGGTAAATAGTCCTACCTTGGATTAAGTGCATACATGATTGAAGTTACTCTGATTTTTTTAAACATTGTCATATTTTATTACAAAGGGCCAGGCTTGGCTAGTTTAATTTCAAATTACAGTATCAAAGTACATTTTAAGAGTTAGATGAATCTATGACCTCATTGGGTGTGGATTATTCTTCAGTTTATCCAGATCACAACCCTGCCATGCTTTCTCATCCTATGTGATTCTAAATCATGTCTTTCCATTATTCCTTCATAGGATCTCTGCAGTTGAGAAAAAAAATCATTGCATTGGGGCCAAAATTCTGGCAACAAATCTCTCCTTAAGTAGCTAGACTGATCAGTCCTCAGACAACACAGTGTTTACAACTGAAGTGGTATTTGAAGCTTTTCCAGTTTATTAGACTCTACCAGGGCTTCTGCTCCACTGGCCTAGACCCTAAGAACTCCTTCACACCATAATGAGGTGTCAGAGTAAGACCTCTGAGGAGATACAAAGGATTATGGGATTTAAAAAGAAAAAGTCGGCAGGGTGTTCATACTGTTCCGTATGAAATGCTGGAAGTGCTATTCAATATTTCCTGTTACCTAGTGTCAGTCATGGAAGGGAGGAAGGGAGATTGCCTTATTCTGCACATTCCAATATTCTCACATAATGTGCTTCACGTTTCCCCAATGGGAAATCCAGAGTGTAGTATAGAATCCTGTATGCTGACAGGGTATATTATAACTTGTTTTTTCCTCTACTCAGAAGGATGGCTGCCTTGTTGCATATGGCTTGGATTAAACCATATGGCATTCCAGCAAAGGAATGCAGCTGTCTGCAGTTCTTCGCTTTATAAATAAGAATGAAGTATTCAGACATGACACTGGAGTGCAGAATCTGAAGAAAGAGTTCAGATGTCTTTAACTTATCAAACAGATTCTAGTTCAATTTCGTTTAATATTTTTATGGTTTGCTTTTTTTGTTTGCATTTTTTTTAAAAAGCTATTTTCTCAAAATAATTTCCCTCTTCATTCTCACTCGACTTTTAACCTTACTAGGGTGGGGCAATTGAGGCTTTTGTCCAGGAAACTGAAATTTAAAGGACATTGACATCACTTGTACTCCTTCAGCTGGCAGTAAAAAAAAAAAAAAAACAAAACCAAGGTTAGTACCAACCAAGTTTTCAACCTTCCTATCACCAACCTTTTAGCAACCTAAGGCTTTTGTCTCCCCACCACAGGGCCAGTTCCCTAGATCCACTGA
Source organism: Pseudocheirus occidentalis (assembly GCA_028646575.1). Taxonomy (NCBI): domain Eukaryota; kingdom Metazoa; phylum Chordata; class Mammalia; order Diprotodontia; family Pseudocheiridae; genus Pseudocheirus; species Pseudocheirus occidentalis. Next base: position 1,721 of record JAQQSW010004551.1, read on the forward strand.
ATTTTTCTCTAAAAAATCAGAAGTACCATTCTTGTTTCTTTTTCTTGCTCCAGAAATTAAAATTGCTCCTTATATTTATGGTTACAAACCCCCCACTCTTGAACAAATTTGAAACATCATTCAGTGTCCAAGTTGAAAGAGCTATCTAGTAAAATGGAGTAGACTTCACAAACTGTGATATGGAGTTATTTGGAGGTCCATCAACAAAACGTATTCTTGCTGGTCGACATTTTTTTCTGTAGCTGCACAACTAGAACCAAGTATGTTTCTGAATCTTTAGAGCTCTATTGTTGTGTTTTTCTTTCACACAAATGGGAGGAAAGGTGGTAACAATGTGGGATTCTAAATTGCACCAATTCAATATACTTTAAAAAAAAAACCCTGCTGTTTGCAAGGTACATGTTTGTTAAACATCAAAGCAGTGGAGGAGGGACTGTGAATAGAAAGCCCAAACTCAGGTTATTTAGTGTTTTGAGGGTGAGGCAGGCTTGAAGGTGGTTGTTTTGGCTGTCTTTGTCAGAATTATTTCCAGGAATTTCACTAGATAGGGGCCTCAGTAAAAGCAAGTGTCTTTGGCTGGGTGAGTTGTCTAGCAGCATGGAGCCAACCAATAAAGTTACTCCCTCCCTTCTGATGATTCAGTACCAAGAACAGGGTTCCAAGCAGTGCAACATACCTACATCTATCCTAGAAACACTGGAGCAATAGTAATACACCACCACCTGGGGTCCATGTATCTCTCAATGGTCTAATTTAAATATCCCTGTTGTTACTTTTTAATTTTTTAAATTACTATATTTTGCTTTTATATTTCTTTCATTTCCCAGATAAGTCTTCCATCCCCTCTCTGAGAAGAATCTCTCATAGCAAATATAAGAAAGAGAGGAAAGGAAAGCAGTTTAGCAAAACTAACCTTATGGTAGTGTTCCATACTCATAGTCTCCCACCTCTGCCAAGAAAAGGAAGTACAGTCTTATGTCTCTTATTTTAGGCCACGCTTGGTCATTATAATTATACTGAATTTAATTTTTTTTTTGGTGGTGGTTATTCTTTCACTTAAATTGTGATCACAATGGTGTATACTGTTTTTCTGGTTCTGTGTACTTCATATGCATATATAAGGCTTACCATGCCTCCCTATATTTTTCATATTCATCATTTCTAACAGCACAGTAATATTCTATCAAAATATATTTATCCATTCCCCAATCATTGAATACCTACTTTGTTTCTAGTTCTTTGCTGCTACAAAGAATGCTGCTATAACTATTTTTGTGTTTACAGTTCCTTTCTTTCTACCTTTGACCTTCTTGGCATATAAGCATAGCAGTGGGATTTACAAGTAAAAATGATAGGCATCCTAGTCATTTTCTTAGTGTAATTCCAAATTGCCTGAAACCACGAACTCTTCCAGCAATCTAATTTCTTTTTTTTTAAACATTATTTATTTTATTTTTTTGCCTTTTGGGGGGGGAGGAAAGGGCAATTGGGGTTAAGTGACTTGCCCAAGGTCACACAGCTAGTTTTGTGTGCGCGCGCGCGCACGTGTGTGTATGTTAAGTGTCTGAGGCTGAATTTGAACTCAGGTCCTCCTGACTCCAGGGCCAGTGCTCTATTCACTGTGCCACCTAGCCGCCCCCAGCAATCTAATTTCAACAGGGAATGTCTATAAGTTGCCCGTTACCTGATCCTTTGCTTCAAGACCCTTTACCACTTTTCTCCTCCTCCATTCATTTAATTTCTCTCATCTTCTCTGCCCCAATTTTCAAATTTTGTTCAAATCAAGTACCCCTATATCCTATTCTTTGTTGCCTCTAAACCATCAATTTTTCATAGCATTCTTTAATTCTGTCTGCTGAATCCTGCCCTTCCCCTCCCTAAGCCTTTTCTGGCATAGGAAGATTTACATGAACTGATACAAAATGAAATAAACAGAACCAGGCAAAAAATATATACGGTGATTACAATATAAATGGAAAGAAAAGACAAAATAAAAGAAACGAAGTGTTGCAAAATGACAATGACAACTCTTTGCCCCCCAAAAAGAGATATGAAATGTCACACAAACACCCCTCCTACCTTCTTTACAGAAGTAGGGGAATGAAGGTATGAAATAAAATGTAATGTCAGGTTTTTTGTTTGTTTGCTTTTTATATGTTGTTTGTTTTTTTTTAAGTTTTCATTTTAAGTTTAAGATAACTCTCTGGGAGGAGAAAATGGGAGAGACATATTGGGAAATGCTGTTAATATTTTAAGAAAATAAATCAATAAAATATATATTTTTTAAATCTGCCTCTCTAAGAAGGTTTACCAGATCAAATATGTTTAACCATGGAAAGCTTATCATCCAAAACCCTGAGCTCTGGTCCAGTCTGGCACAGTTGTAAATATAATGCTTGTTCTTATTCTGTCCTTATTTGTATATTGTTGTTCAAGGTGTTGTTATAGTTTTCATGTGGATATACCACCTTTCTTCTCTGACCTTGTTCTTTATAACTTTCCATAGTGTCTAGTATCATGGTCTCCACACAGAATAGTGATAATAATAATGGACATACAGTAGCTCATTTAAGCCTCATAATAACCATGTGGTAGGTATGGTAATACTGCTACAGGTATCATTATTCCCATTTTACAGATGAGGAAATTAATAGTCAGAAAGAAGAAATGACGCATAGCTATTAAGGGTCAAAGGCAGGATTTCAATCCAGGTCTTTTTTCATTGTCCAGCATTTAAGCTACTACATCACTGTCTGATTAGCTTCTAAAGGGGGTTAGTATAAAGAATATGTAGATGGAACTCTTTACCTTTTCAAATAATTTCCCCCAAATCCTCCCAAGGACTCCTTTAATTCCTTCTGAAGCATATTCAGTGAATAATAATGGTTATGTAACATCCCTCTAGACCACTCCCCCAATTTAGCACTCCCAAGTGAAGAGGAGATACCCAGAGTGCAGCTGCTACCTGTGGTTCTTGGGATAACCTTGTGAATCTGCAATCCTAACACTATAGCTCCAATTCCCTACAGATGTGCTCCCCACAATTCTTTTTGTATGATATTTTATATTTCCACAATTACATGTAAAGATAATTTTTAATATTCATTATTTTTTTAAAAATTGAGTTCTGAATTCTCTCCCTCCTTCCTTCCCCTCTTCCCTCCCAAAGACAGTAAGCAATTTGATATAGATTATATATGTATAATCATGCAAAATATATTTCCATATTAGTCATGTTGTGAAAGAAGAAACAGACCAAAAAGAAAAAATACCAAAAAATAGCAATAGTAAAAAATAGTATGCTTCTATATGCATTCAGCTTTCATCAATTTTTCATGAATCCTTTGAAATTATCCAGGATCATTGTATTGCTGAGAGTAGCTGAGTCATTCACAGCTGATCTTCATATAATATTGCTATTCCTGTGTAAAATATTCCCCTGGTTCTGCTCACTCCACTTTGTATCAGTTTGTGTAAGTCTTTTCAAGTTTTCCTGAAATCTGTCTGCTCACCATTTCTTATAGCACAATAGCATTCCATTACAATTATATATTACAACTTGTTCAGCCATTCCTCAATTGATGGGCATTCCCTCAGTTTCCCATTATTTGCCAACACAAAAAGAGTTCATATAAATATTTTTGTATGAATAAGTCTTTTTCCTTTTTTAAAAAATCATTTTGGGACTTAGTAGTGGCATTGGTAGATCAAAGGGTACACACAGTTTTATAGCCCTTTGGGCACAGTTCCAAATTGTTCTCCAAAATGGTTGGATCAATTCAAAACTCTACCAACAGTGTATTAGTGCCCCAATTTTCCCACATCCCCTCCAACATTTATTGCTTTCCTTTTCGGTCATGTTAGTCAATCTGATAGGTGTGAGGTAGCACTTCAGAGTTGTTTTAATTTGCACTTCTCTAATCAATAACAATTTAGAGCAATTTTCATATCATTATGGATAGTTTTGATTTATTCATCTGAAAATTGTGTTCATATCCTTTGACCATGTATCAATGGGGAATGATTTATAGTCTTAGAAATTTGATGCAGTTCTCTATATATGTGAGAAATGAGGCCTTTAATCAGAAACACTTGGTATAAAAATTGTTTTCCTGATTTCTCCTTTCCTTTTAATCTTGGTTGTACTGATTTTGTTTGTGCAGAACCTTTTAAACCTGATATAATCAAAATTATCCATTTTACATCTTGTAATGCTTTCTGTCTCTTGTTTGGTCATAAATTCTTCCCTTCTCCATAGAAGTGAAAGGTAAAATATTCCTTGCTCTCCTAATTTGATTATGATATCGTCCTTTATGTCTAAATCATGTATACATGTTGACCTTATCTTGGTATACAGTGTGAGACATTGGTTTATACAAAGTTTCTGCTATACTATGTTCAAGTTTTCCCAGCAGTTTTTGTCAAGTAGTGAGTTCTTGTCCCAAAAGCTGGAGTCTTTGGGTTTATCAAATACTAGATTACTATGGTCATTTACTACTATGTCTGGTGTACCTAATCTATTCCATTGATCTACCAATCTATTTCTTAGTCAATATCAGATTGCTTTGATGATTATCACTTTTTTATACAGTTTGAGATCTAGTGGTTAGGTCACTTTTCTTCACTTTTTCCCCCCCATTAATTCCCTTTATATTCTTGACCTTTTGTTCTTCCAGATGAATTCTGTTATTATTTCTTCGAACTCTGTAAAATAATTTTTGGCAGTTTGATTATATACCACTGAATAAATAAATTAATTTACCAGAACTATCATTTTTATTATATTGACTTGGCCTATCCTTTAATAACTGATATTTTCACAACCATTTGGATCTGACTATTTGTGTGAAAAGTGTTTCTTAATTGTGTTCACATAGTTCCTGGGTTTGTCTTGGCAGGTAGATTCTGAAATATTTTATGCTGTTTACAGTTATTTTAAATCGGAATTTCTCTTTCTATCTATAGCTTTTGGACTTTGTTGGTAAGACATAGAAATCCTGATGATTTATGTAGGTTTATTTTATATTTTGCAACTTTGTTAAAGCTGATAATTATTTCAACAATTTTTGAGTTGATTCTGTAAGTATACCATCATATCATCTGCAAAGAGTAATAATTTTGTTTCCTTGTTGCCTATTCTAATTCTTTCCATTTCTTTTTCTTCTCTTTTTGCTATAGCTAATACTTCTACCATAACATTGAATAATAGTAGTGATAATGGGAATCCTAGCTTCACCCCTGATCTTACTAGAAAAGCTTATCGCTATTACAGAAAAAGCTTGTTGATTGTTTTAAATAGATAATACTTATCATTTTAAGGAAAACTCCATTTATTCCTATTTTCTCTAGCATTTTTAAAAATAGGAATGGGCATTGTATTTTGTCAGAACCTTTTTCTGCATCTATTGAGATGATCATATCTATTGATACGGTCAGTCATGCTGATCGTTTTCCTAATATTGAAACAACACTTTACACCTAGCATAAGTCCCACCTGGTCGTAGTGTATGCTGTAATCTCCTTGCTAGTATTTTATTTAAATTTTTTGCATCAATATTTATTAGGAAATTTTACCTACCATTTTGTTTCTCTGTTTTCACTCTTCCTGATTTAGGTATCAACACTACATTTGCATCATAAAAATTTGGTAGAACTCTTCTGCCTATTTTTATTTATTTATTTATTTATTTACTTTGCTTTTTGGAGGGCAATTGGGGTTAAGTGACTTGCCCAAGGTCACATGGCTAGTGTTAATTATCTGAGGCTGGATTTGAACTCAGGGCCTTCTGACTCCAGGGGCCATTGCTCTATTCCCTGTGCCACCTAGCCACCTAGCCACCCCCAACCCCACCTCCACCCCCCCACACATCTCTGTCTATTTTTCCAAATAGTTTATATAGTACTGGAACCAGTGGTTCTTGAAATGTTAGGTAGAATTTACTTGTAAATCCATCTAACTCTGAGGGTTCTCTATTAAGTAGTTCATTGATAGCTTGTTCAAATTGTTTTTCTAAGATGGGGTTATTTAATTATTCAATTTCCTCATCTGTTAATCTGAGCAATTTATAGTTTTGTAAATATTTGTCCATTTCTCTTAGATTGGCAGATTTATTGGCATATAATTGTGCAAAATAGCTCCTAATAATTGTTTTAATTCTTTCTTCATTGGTGATGAATTCATCCCTTTCATTTTTGACACTGGATATTTCATTTTCTTCTTTCTTTTTAACCAAATTAACCAATGGCTTATCTATTTTATTGTTGGTTTTTTTTTTCATCAAACCAGCTCCTAGTTTTATTTACTAACTCAATGGTTTCCTTACTTTCCATTTTATCAATCTATCTTAATTCAGGTTTCCATCTTTAGAATGTAAATTCTGTTCCAGCGGAGATTGTTTTATTAAGTGTTTTGTATCCTCAGTGTCTCACACAGCACCTGGTATATAGTGGGTGCTTAATAAATGCTTGTTGCCTGATTCCAGACTTTTTGTCAATGGAATGTATTGTGAGCTGCCTTGTATGGGTTCTCCCCCAGCTGTATGGATTGCAAAGAGATCAGAGAAAGAAGTAGAATCCCACGGCCAAAAATTAAACAGGCAGAATTAACTCAGGTAGATGTTTTTCAAGAACAAAACTTTGATTACAGAAACACAAAATATTCCTATGAAGAAGAAAAAGGAGAACTGCTTTAAGTGGCCAATGTATATATACAAGGAACTCAACTGACTTAGTTGTTTTAAAAGGGTTAGATTTTAATTTTTATTCATTTAAATTTTTTTGATGTATTTTATTTCTTTTCTTCTTTTCAATCCAAGATGACGTCAAGGCTATGAGCCTGGGTAACTGGGAAGATGATCTTTCTATTAACATAGAGTAGTTGGAGCAAGTTTAGGGGAAAAGATAATGAGTTTAGGTTTAGACAAGTTGACATTGAAGTGCTAGGTGAATATGTCCCCTAGACCAGTGATCTCCATACTTTTTTCATTTTTTTCTGGATGTATTCCTCCCCTCTCCCCTACCCACAGAGCCAACCTCTGCAACAACAAATGAAAAAGAAAGGGGTAGGCATTAGGGGAAGAAGCAATTCAGCAAAACTACCCAATCCATGAACCAAGCCTGAGATTATATCTGCTATTCCACACCCATCATCTGCAGCCCACTCTTACCCCTCACCTCCTGCAAAGAAGAGAGGAAAGCACATTTTCTCATTTCTTCCTCAGGGCCAAGTGTGGTCATATAATTGTGCAGTATACAGTCTCATTTTTCCTTCTATTTACATCACAGTAGTCACTGTCTATTGTTTTCCTATCAACCAAATTAAACTTGTAGAAGAGTAAAGAAAAGAAGATTACAGTGTAAGGAAGATGGACGCAAGAACAGAGAATGAGTGGCAGCGTTCTGTAAGAATATTATCCAAAAGACTGGAGAAAAGATTTTTTTTAGCTCTACTGGGAATAAGCAGAAAGCCAGGAAGGTCTAGGTTTGGGCTGGATGGATTATGGATAACAGTCAGTGGAAAAGACAGAATTACTCCATCTTGTTTTTCTTCAGTACCGCAAAATGGAGCTTTAAAGGCTCTCTTCCAATAAGGTGAATCCAATGCATATGACAAGATCATACAAGATTCTTTAGCAGATACATGTACAGAGATAACTTTATTCCCAGGAAATCTTGAAGTTTTTATTAGCATAAACTGAGTCATAAATGAAAAAAATCTTGATTAAATTTCTCAGATAAGAATTTGGATTAAGGACATAGAATACAATAAACATTTATCAGGTGTGCAGGTCCGTATTCATCAACATTTGTAACTGTAGTAGAGAGTGAAGCTCTGCCTTCACCTAGTATGTTCAGTCTGTTTCTCAAGTTGTTTTTTCCACCCCCATCTCCAAAATAAGGCGTCAGAGAGCTGAGGTGGGTTTGCTTGCAAAACTTTGTCTGCTGAGATGAGCCAAAATAAGTCTTCTAGAGCTACAGACTGCAGAAAGAAGTGATCTAAGATACGGCCAGCGCCCAGAGCTTTTCAAGGGCAAAGAGACAAACAGATAAGGCAGTGACCTGCAAGGAAGAAACCAGGTTCTTTCTTGAAGTTGATTTTTCATAATGAGACTATAGTTCTAAGGCTGTGCCCTTGGGCAGGAACAGGTTTGTAAGAGAAGCAGTAAAACAGAATACTAATACTGATTAGCTATCGTTGTTTGTCATTTGTTGCTGAAGAGAACCATGATATCAGGGAAGTGAGGTCACGACATGCAAATGAATTGGATTTAAATGAGGGGGGAGGGGGCTGTGTGAAGTCACCAGCCTCACTTTCTCCTCCAGAGTCAACTGGGTCCAGTGGCAAGATATAGATGAGGACAACTGGAGATGGCCCAGGATGCTGTGGGAGACCCTGGCCTTTTTCAGCTAAGGTCTTCAACAGGTCTTAAATTGATGGAGGCAGCACCCATTTGGTGGGCAGCTCAGGTGATGCAGTGGATAGAGTGCCAAGCCTGGAACCAGGAAGACTCATCTACCTGAGTTTAAATCTGGCCTCAGACACTTAATAATTGTGTGATACTGGACAAGTCACTTAACCCTGTTGGCCTCAGTCTCTTCATCTGTCAAATAAGCTGGAGAAGGAAATGGCAAACCAGTCCAGTATCTTTGCCAAGAAAACCCCAAATGGGGTCATAGAGAGTTGGGCATGACTGAAATGACTGAACAGCAACACTGATGGACCCATTGTCTGAATAGCTAACATTTATATAGCACTGACTTATGTGCCAGGTACTGTGTTAAGCACTTTATAATTAGTGTCTCAGCTGAATCACACAGCAATCCTAAGAGGTAGGTGCTATTACTATCCCTATCTTATAGATAAGGAGAATGAAGAAGAAAGAGGTCAACCTTTACCCAGGGCCACACAGCTAGTAAGTGTCTGAGTCAAGACTGGAACTCAGGTCTATCCTGACTTCAGTCTCAGCCCTCTATCCCCTTTGGCATCTAGCTGCTCTTAGCTTCCTGAAGTCAGAGGCATGGCCAGAAGGAAGTAGCCAGCGGGAGGAGAAGGATTCTGTATCTGATCCAGATTCCTATCCTCTGTCTTCCTGAAAGAGATTTAGACAAGCCAAGACATCCATTCCTAAATTTCCCCATTTGACTACACATTGGCCCACTTGGAGGTTTGCCTGAGGGCTGCTTGAGGGTTGTCTGCTAGTTCTCTGTGGCAGCAGCTGAAGGGTAGGTTTGAATCTAAGTACTGAGATTATAGTTTAAACTTTTGGGGTTGGTGCTCTGACTACTGACTAAGAGTTTGGGAGCCTAGACTGGAAGGAACCATAGCCTGTTCCACATAATAATTGTTTTAAAATATTTGGTTTTAATTCCTTTTCATCTTGTTACAAATAGCACAAAACAGGGGTTCTTAATGCAGGATCTGTCAACTTTTTTTTAATGGCTTGGTAACTGTATTTCAATATAATTACTTTGTTTTGCAATACTATGCATTTTATTTTATGTACTTAAAAATATTAATCTGAAAAGGGGTCGATAAGCTTCATCAGACAGCCTAAGGCAGTGGCTCTCAACATACTTCTGATGATGGTCTTAGGAATCTCCTGTCTCCAGGAAGATCCACCCACATGCAGATACACCCACATATGGGTATTAAAAGGTTGCCGGCATTAGGAAGGTTGAGAACCACTGGCACAAACATGGTTAAGAACTCTCTTGGCATACAAAAACAACTCTTGGCATTAAGTTAGGACTTGTGTTATTGATAGGGATGGGACAGGACCTGTGATTTCATTGGTATATGGAACTCCCAGGGGAAGAAACTCCCTCTACTGATACAGGTCAGTACCTTCTTTACAATTTATAGTCTTACAGCATTTCCTACAATTAAATGGTGTCAAACTCAAAACCTGCACACAATACTGTAAGTCACATATTGACTGAGTTTTAAAATGTAATATTATCTGTGTTTTATTATATTTTATTTATTTTGTTAAATATGTCCCAATTCCATTTTAATCCAGTTCAGTTTGTACTGGATAGTGTTGAGAGCTGTGGGTTTGAGACCTCCAGCCTAGAGCCTTGAGGGTGAGGTCCTCTAACCAAATATGCCTCAGAAGCTGGCCTTGGAACCAACTTCTAGCTGTTAGGCCAGCTAAGTCATGCTGCCTCTCTGTTTAACTAAATTCCATCAAAATACAACAGCAAAGGGAAGAGGGGGAAATTTTCTTTCCCTGAAATATAGAAACTACAAACCAAGTCAAGTCAACAAGCATCTATTAAGTGCCTTCTGTGTACCAGGCAAAACAACAGCAGCAGCAGCAGCAGGTCTCAGCTAAATTCACACACTATGGGCCTAGTACAATGAGAGCAACACTGCTACCCAAAAAAGACTGGAGCTAGAGGATAGACATGGGCAGCTCTCTGAAAATCACAGAGGGCATGGCATGACCTCCTCAATGCTCTCTGGTGCCAGGTAGAGGATTTAATCACTGGGATGAGCCTGTGATTGACAGCAGTAAGTCCTCATCCCTAAATAGGGTGACATGCTTTGTCAGCAGCACTCCTGGTGGTCAAATAACTGTCTCCTGCCTATATAATTTGTTAACAAAATGAAATATTGATCTAATAATTCAACAATTCAACATTTATTAAGTATTAGGGATACAAAAACAAAAACAAACAAAAAGACAAACAAAAGCATTTATTAAGTACTAGGGATACAGAGACAAAAAACAAAAGTCTCTGCCCTGGAAAAATTTATACTTTCCCAGCATACATCAGCCCTTATTTTCCCTTGCTTAAATTAAGACAGTTTCCTAAAAGTTAATGGTCATTCATCCTGAGACATATGTCCAAGGCACCAGTAACTAGCTAACATTATTTAGCATTATCTAAGATTATTTTGATGGTGTCTTCTAAGCAACTGGTATCTATAATGTGAGGGTTCCTAATATAGTGAAGAATATTTTATCTGGCTTAGTTTACTTAAAAGATCACTTAAGATTCACTTCAAGACGAAGATCAGAGATACAAATAAGGATATAAATCCGCAAAAATGCTCAGGAAGACACAATGATGCATATTTATTTTTCATAAAACCACAGAGTAGGAAGGGACCTCTAGGTTAGACTGGTTCACCTATGATGGGAGCAATATATTAACCCACATTCCTCCCAGACTCCATGCAACTTAGACTTGGTTTTTTTCTCCCATAATTAGTATTGAAATAGAGGCTCTAGATATTGACATCACTTCTGGTCTCCTGAATGATGTCAACAACCCTCAGGAGCTGGAGTCTTATTTTGAGGTTTTACTAGCAGACTGACAACTCAGAAACAGGAATTTCACTCAGCTGAATCAATTCTAAGCATATACAAGTAGAATATCCTTCCCCTGCTATGGTTAAGTAAATCTTTTGTTAACTATTCAATGACCTGTGTGTCTCATTTCATTCTAAAATAAAATTTAAATTACCAGGGAACTAGCCTGAGTCAGATTTAACTTATGAATTTTTTTTATCACCTTCTTAAAGCCAGGCAATCAACAAAACAATAAATTAAGCCCTAATTTGTAGGGTTTGAAGGTTATTGGGGTAAATTTTTATCCTGAATATTTAAAAAGAGTCAGTTCTGGCCACCGAGTCCAAACCTTATCTGAACAATAACCTGCTCAACAAAATAACAAGCAAAAGAGCATAGCCTTTGAAGAGCTCTAATAAGGAGGAACTCACTACCTCCTGAGGCAATCCATGCTACTTTAGTGGAACTGTTAACATTTACAAACAAAATTGGCCCATGAAGCTAACCCAGGACAGATATTAAAATCCTTAAAGGCTCATATGAATCTATGTCCCTTCTTTGCATTGAGGAAGGTTCTATTCTCTTTCTCAACATTTATCAAACAGCAGGCTCACTTCTGTAGAGTGCTTGGTTGTGATATGTATTGATGGTAAGATGAAGTGTAAACTGTCTCAGTATGGCCTGCCATTCGCACGTATCCTATTCCAGATGTGGGTTTCCTATTGGACACTAGGTGGCTTAAGTGTAACACTTCAGGCTATTAAAACAAGGATTTTACTTTTTATTGATATTCACAGAATCACAGACTGAACTAAAAGCTTAGCAACCATATAGTCCAACACCCTCTTTTTTACAAATGAGGAAGCTGAGGGCCAAAGAAACTTACATTATTTGAATCAATGAAAATAGCAACCTTTAAGTGTCCTGGATTTAAATTCATATCTGGACTAAAAATCGATTAATGAACATTTATTACATGTTTACTATGTGGCAGACTACTGTGCTAAGAAGAAAAAAAGGAGCAAAAGTAGCCCCTACCTTCATGCAGCTCACATTCTAATTTGGAGACATGTATAAGATCAGAATATATACAGAGCAGATAGACTGTAACCTTAGAGGAGATGTCACTAACAGCTGGGGAAAGTGGGAAAGGCCTCTTGGAGGAAACTGTACTTATTCTGAGGCTTAAATGAATCCAAAAGTTGGATTCCAGAGGTTGGAAAAAAAGAACATTCCAGGTATGAGGTATAGCCAGTGCAAAGGCATGGAGATGGGAGATTGTAGCAGCAAGAACCCTAGCATACCCAGGATGGCTGCTAGCACAGGTTCTTAGATCTGCTTTTCTAAAGGAAAGCAACTCAAAATGGGTTAACAATCTTACTTTAATCAAACACA
>JAQQSW010004552.1:0-14411 GCA_028646575.1 Pseudocheirus occidentalis
TGTTCTCTTCACCTATCCTCATACTGTGAAAAGTTTCATAAGTTACACTTATCATTTTTTCATGTAGCAATGTAAATAGTTCAACTTTGATTAAGTTCCTTATGATTTCTTTTCCCTGTTTACCTTCTCATGCTTCTTGTATTTGAATGTCAAACTTTTTCTTCAGCTCTGGTTTTTTCATCAAGAATGCTTGAAAATCTTCTACCTCATTGAATGTTTCTCCTGAAACATTATACTCAATTTTTCTGGGTAGGAGATTCTTGGTTTTAATCCTAGCTCCTTTGATCTTCAGAATATCATATTCCAGGCCCTTCAATCACTTAATATAGAAGCTGCTAGATCCTATGTTATCCTGATTGTGTTTACACAGTATTCAAATTGTTTCTTCTTTGCAACTTGTAATATTTCCTCCTTGATCTGGGAACTCCATAACATCTCTAGGAGTTTTCTTTTGGGGATCTTTTTCAAGAGTTAATTGGACTACCTGAATTGTCTCTATATTTCACATTGCCTTCTATTTTTTCATTTGTTTAGATCTGTTTAATAATATCTTGATTTCTCATAAAGTCATTTGCTTTCATTTGTTCCAATCTAATTCTGAAGGAATTATTCTCTGCTATGAGCTTTTGAGATTCTTTTTCCATCTGGCAAATTTGAATTTTCAAGCCATTCTTCTCCTCATTGATTTTTTCAGCCTCTTTTGCCATTTGAGTTAGTCTATTTTTGAATGTGTTATTTTCTTCAGTCCGGTTATTGATGTTCTTTTCATGATTTTCTTGCATCATTCTCATTTCTCTTCCCAATTTTTCCTCCATTTCTCTTCTGTGGTTTTCAAAATCCTTCTTAAGCTCCTCTATGCTCTGTAACCAATTTACATTTTTCTTGGAAGCTTTAAGTGCATGATTTCTGTCTGTGTTGCCTTCCTCCCATTCCATGCTTTAACCCTTTTTGTCCCCCAAAAATCAATGTAAAGTTGATTGCTGTGCTTGCTTTGGTTGATCATGTTGCCAGTCAATTAATTTAACTTTTGAATTCTTTGTCACATTAGAATTCTGCTTCCAGAGGAAAGAGCATGGTCCCAAGTCACTGGGTTGTTTGCAGCTGCCCTTGCTATTAGAAGCCTGCCTTCTCTACTGCCCCATCAGCTTTGGTTTACTGGTCATGCACCTCAGGACCACTACCCAAGACCATGATCTTGATATAGGCAGGTTAAGGCAAGTGTACTTAGTCTCTGAATGGTCACTTGGCCCCTCTTCAATTTGCAGGCCTGGTGCCCTGATGCAGTCATCTGGAGGTGGCCACATGGCTTCCACTTCTGGCTTTGGGGGCAGAGGGTTTTATGTGCTCCTTCATCTCCCTCAAATTTATCCAAGTTCCACTGACCTTTCACTTTGCTTTGGCATTTATAAGCTAATAATTCTGTAAACTGCCACTGCTGCCAATGATCCACTCTCCCAAATGCTTCAGCCCCAGCTGGTCCCGGCCATCCTGATGTTCAAACCATGGGTTCATGCTGGGCTTTGCTCTGCTACCAGCACACTGTGATGAATGCTTCCTGTATTCCTGCTGGGCTGTCTTCAGCAGGTAATTTGTTTCTCTGTCACTCTGTGGGTTTTGGAGCTCTAAAATTTGTTTAGAGTCATATTTTGTAGGTATTTGAGGTGATCATGGGGGAAGCAATGGAGTTTTACTGATTCTATGCTGCCATCTTGACTCTGCCCCCTTTTGGAAGCTCCTTCTATTAATATAGATTAACACTTGCTCTGAAATAAATAGTGTTAGAAAGTTCCCTGTGGCACTGAGCTGAGTCACTTAAACTTGAGTCAAACTGACCCAGAATTACACAATCTGTATGTGTCAGAGATAGGACTTGTACCAGGGTTGTCCTGACATTAAAATCTGCTTTCTTTCCATGACCATATGCTGTATTTAATTTTCTTACATTTGATTCAACTCAAATATTAATTAATATATTTCTTTATTACATATTATACTTTGTGTTATATAGTATTATAATTACAAGCTATGTAATTTATTCATATAATAGTGGTTAGGCACTGTGGTGGGCAGCAGGGACACAGGCAAAGCTGAAATTATTATTATATCATTATTGTACTGAAGTAATAATGCATTTATGCAATTTACATACAAGGTAAAGTACTTTTACATGAAAAGCAGTGCTTACAATTGGGGAGATCATGGAAGACCTTAAGGAGGAGGTAGCACTTGGACAGCGTTTTGAAAGAGACAAGAAATTCTGTGCAAAAGTGATAAGGAGGATTTTATTCCAGATGTAGTGACTCTGTACAAAAACAACCACTTAATCAATATACAAGCATTTTAAAGTGATTACTAGTGATACAAAAATGGCAGAAACAGTCCCTTCTCACAATGAGTTTATATTCAAATGAGGGAGAAAATATGTACAGATACAGGTAGATAAAAATACATACATAATAGATGGAAGCAAAGCTCAGAAGTGGAAGTTCTAGTAGCTGAATAATTATAAATGTGCTTCTGTAGGAGGTACTTAAACTGAGTCTTATAGGAGGCCAAAGAAGCAAGGAAGTAGGCAGATAGCAGTGGGGCCAAGGCAATTGATCAGGGCCAAGGACTCTTTCATTAAGCAGCCTGCATACAGATTGTGGTCTTGGGTGGTGGTCCTGGGGTGTGCTTTCAGCAAACCAAAACCGGTGGGGGCTGCAGCACCCCACTAATAGCTCTGGCAGCTGTGAAAACCCCAGTGATTTGGGAGTTATTCCCCCTGGAAGCAGAGTTCCACAGAGCTAAAAAATTAAACAATTAATTGACTGGCCAACATGAGAAAAAGGAAGCAAAATAAGAACAGTGATACAACTCTAGAATCTTTTTTTGGGGACAAAAAGAATCAAAGCACGGAACAGGAGAAAGACAACACAGTCAGAACTCCCACACCAAATGCTTCCAAGAAATATGAAGATTGCCTACAAGCCATAGATTAACTTAAAAAGGACTTTAAAAACCAAATAAGAGAAGTGGAGGAAAAATTGGGAAGAGAAATGATAATGATGAGAGAAAATCATGAAAAGAGAGTCAACAACCTGACTGAAGAAAACAACACCTTAAAGAACAAATTAACCCAAATGGAAAAAGAGGTCCAAAAAGCCAATGAGGAGAAGAATGCCTTAAAAAGTCGAATTTCCCAGATGGAAAAAGAATCTCAAAATCATTCTGAAGAGAATAATTCCTTCAGAATTAGAGTGGAGCAAGTGGAAGCAAATGACTTTATGAGAAACCAAGATACTATTAAACAGTTACAAAGAAATGAAAAAATAGAAAGCAATGTGAAATATCTCCTTGAAAAAACTATTGACCTGAAAAATAGATCCAGGAGATACAATCTGAAAATTTTTTGTCTACCTAAAAGATATGATCAAAAATATCTTGGAAGACATCCTTCAAGAAATCCTCAAAGAAAATTGCCCTAAAGTTTTAGAATCAGAGTGCAAAATAGAACTTGAAAGAATTCACCCATCAGCTCTTGAAAAAGATCCCCAAAAGAAAATGCCTACAAATGTTATAGTCAGATTATGATATCCCCATATCAAGGAGAAAATATTACAGACTGCCAAGAGAAAACAATTTGAATCTTGGGAAAAAACAATTAGGGTAACCCAGGATCTGGCAGCTTCTACACTGAGGGATCAAAGGGCCTGGAATATAGTATTTCAGAGATCAAGGGAGCTGGGATTAAAACCAAGAATCACCTACCCAGCAAAACTGTGTATAATTCCCACATAAATTCCAGCTGCCCAAATTATAAATCATCTGTATTTCCATATAGATATAATGCAATATGTGAGACTTTAAGTCACATAAAATAATAAATAAAATAGTGCAGTCACCTTTATTTGTAACCTAAATCTTTTCTGTAGCAGAAGATAGTTTTCTTCTTACACTCTGCCCAGAGATTACACTTAACAGGAAAGCTTAACAATTCCTCAAATTGGAGTCTTATTTACATAGATTATTAATATGCTTTCCCTTCAGTATCATTCCATTCTTTATCACCATGGATAATTTGATCACTTCCTAAAAATGCTCTTAAAATAATTCCCAGTGCTATCTATCTATATAGCCTTTCTTATTTTAGTCTGGTCTTCCAAATGCCATTAAATGATTAATGAAGTCACTAAGTTGTGTATGACCAGTTAGGCATATTTTTTTTCTCCAACATTTTAAAGAATAATTCCATGAAAGGGTAGAGTTCAGTTACTAAGATATCACAAAATCTCATTGATTTTTCCCACTTAGTAAGTTAAGTTTTTCACTACCATCTCTTCCCCAGGATACAGTACATTACTGAGGAAACTTTTACTTTTCATTTGGGTAGCATTGTCTCCCTTTGCTGCTATAGTATATTCCCTGTAAATTTTAGTAATCAATTAGGTATATTTGTATTACATTCTCTTTTTTTCTTTCTGAATATGAAACTGTCTTTTGAGGATAAATTTGTACATTTCTTCATTTGAAATTTTATTTTCTTAAAAATAATTTCCTCTGCATTCAGTTTAAATATTTTCTCAATTGATGATAGATATGATATGACTTCTCATTGAGTACTCTACTTTTTGAGATGTAAACTTGCTCAATATGGATTCTTGGGGCACTTTCATAGATTTCACTTTTGCATGTTAAAATATTTTGTTTACAACTTTATCTGGAATGTCAGTATGAGAAAGGAAACTTGCTTAGGGGAAAAGAAGGGAATAAGCATTTGTATTATACCTATAGTAAGCACCAGGCACTGTGATATACCCTTTTTTCAAGTATTATCTCATTTAATGCATGTAAAACCCTATGAGATCGATACTATTCTTATCCCCATTTCACAATTTCACAATTGAAGAAATAAAGGTAAATAGAGGTTAATTAATTTGCCTAGGGTAATATAGTTAGTAGATGTCTGAGGCCAGATTCGAACTCAGGTTTTCCTGACTCTAGGCCCAGTTTGCTATCTACTTCACCAGCTAGCCACCTAGCAACTATTTACATTTCAATTGATTTATTTTCAAACATAATATATGACAAATATTTTTAAGTTATTCCTTCCCAGTTATAGTCAGTATTCTCTTTTGTTTATTCATTCTAATACCATTTTTCTTTTAATATGGTTATAGTTAGCATTCTACTTCTTTTGGTGATATAATTGTTTTGCCTTCATTGTTTCATAATGGTCTTTCCAGAGTTTTCTATGTCCCTTGTACTTGTCGGTTTAAATTATATTACAGTATTCAAATACATTAATACACATTAATCTGCTTAAGCATTCTGTTGGTAGTGGTTTTTTGTCTTTTTTTGCAGTATGTTTAATGTTGATATATATTTTTAAAAGTCTCTGAATAAAAAACTCAATTTTATTATCACTTTCTGGTTATATTCTAAAAATATTTGTTGGATAAAAAGGTAAGAATATTTTTATAACTTTTTAAAATACATCTAGATTGTTTTCAAAGTTAATCTTCAAGTTTGCAGTTCCAACACCATTGGAACTGCATTGATGGGTCCATTTCTCTAATCCCACCACCACTGAGTTTCATTGCTTTTTTATTCACTTTTACCATTTGATGATTCTAAGGTGGTACATCAAAGTTGTTTAAACTTAAATCTCTTTGATAACATGGTTGTGCATTAAAAATTGTTTTTAATGTTTTCTCTTTTCAAAGTTATAATATACTTTTACCTTCTTTTCACACGATTTTTCAATGTGTAAAGTGGTTTTGGTAGCATTCTCATTTGTCATGAGCATTCTCCCTTCTCTCTCCCCCTACACAATTAACAAACTACTATATTCTCTCCCTCCCACCTCTCTTGTAGTATTTCAGTCAGAATTCTTGGGATATTGATATAGTTGAGCACCTAAGAGAAGCTGTTATTTACTGTTATCAGTCTTGTCTCTCTTTTTCCTTTGATCTTTCCTTATGGGGCTTCTGAAAACCAAGATTTTCTTTGCTCTTTTATGACCTAACCACTCCTCTATCCAACTTTTAAATGGGCATACTCCTCAATGGTCTATTCTTGGCTTTTCTTTCTCTATATAAATTCTTTCCCTTGGCAATGTAATTCACTCCCATGGGTTCAACTATTGCCACTGTGAAGGTGATGTCTAATTATACATCTCAAACATAAGTTGTTCTCCCGAGCTAGAGATACGCAGAGGACATTTCCACCTGGATATCTCATTGTATTTTAACTCATTATTTTTCAGCGTAAGCTTGTTTGTTCTTTTTTTCCAATTTTGCCCATTTTCTTTGTGATACTACCATTCATACAATCTTCTAAATTCATAATCTTGACTTTATCTTTTATTCTTCCTTCTCTTTCATCTCTCATGTCCAATAAATTACCAATTCCTATCACTGTCTCTCCCATGTCTTTCTTAAACAATCTCCTTTTCCTCCTTTAAAATCAATTTTTATTGATAAAATTCAATACATTAAAAAAGAAGAAAACAAACAACTCATGAAGTAATGTATCTCCAAGACAGTAACTCAGGACATAAATGCAGCCCCACCACAATAATCCATAAACTTCCAAGAATCAATAAAATCTAAGTCACAAGCTTCAGAAAATGAGAACCTTGAGAAATCCCCTCATTAAGAGTCAATCTTTTCTCCTAAATCCTCTCCTTTTTCTCAGGAAAGGAACCTTACACATAGGAACCAAATTGACAGATAAGGATTTGAGCTGTACGTTGTGGACTATGGGCAATTTGAAGAAGGAAGTTAATTTGAGAAGAGTAATTTCTTTATTGATTTAAGACAAAATGAATGGATCCTGCTCGGACATATGGTAGAGTCAGTTCTAATCAATAATAATATGAATTATAATCAGCAATCAATAAATATTTATTAAGCACCTACTATATTCTAGACACTGTACTAAGTGCAGGGAAGACAGAGGAAAAGAAAGTCCTTGTCCTCAAGAAGCTTACAATCTAATGAGAAAAGAAAATACACAAAGAGAAGGTAAAACGTGGGGAGATGGCCACAAAAGGGTATCCAGCACCAGGGCATGATATTCATGGAGTCCAAACTAAGCAGACCAGCTGATAGAAAATATAGTTTAGCTGGAAAATTCTGAGTCCTTTTATAAAGGAAGTTTTTGAGAGAAGTTCTTTATAACACCTTCTAACCCTCTAGTCATGGGGATTTAAATATCAAAACTGGATCAGTCTCCATGATGTTACAATTTCAGTTGATAAGGTTATCTGAGGGAAAGGCATGATGCTCATAGCATCAAAATCAAGCATAAACACTCAATGTGAACTTTTATATCTCAGAAACCAGAAGTCACTACAAATCATGGCTTGATTTATTATTTAGTTATCTATCTAGACTTTACAAAGTAAAAGAGAAAAATGATAATTATATTGTTTAAATCTAAAAGTGTGTATTTTTTTTCTTTTCTAGAGGGCTACTTGTTAAACATTCACAAGCATGCCACTGATCTTGTTCTTGAAAAAATAAAGTGCATCAATACAACAGAAAAGTATCCCCAAAGAATTACAGGTTCCAACTCCTAGAAAATAGGAGGCATCTGACCAGACAAATGCATTTGAATAGGATTCTACAACATAAAAATTTAAATGTGTAATAGGCAAAGACAGATCGAACCCCATCTCCTTTTGAAGCTAGACAGATTTGAATGAGGAGCAAAATTTGGCTGAAATCTATGACAGATAACAAAATCCTATCCTTGAGGAAGATAAAGTTAAAAAAACAGTTTGGGGCAGGTAGCAGCAAGGTAACAGGTTTACTGTCTCCATTTTCTTTTAGATAGCAGTTCAAAAATGATAGAAAGAGAAGCTTATAAATAGGTTTTGACTCCTGTTCTTTTATCTCTTTAATGTAGCCTGAGAGGACTAGAATACCTCATAATCCAAGGCCAGAATCTTGGTAGACATTGGTGGGACAGCAGGCTGCAGAGAGCAGTAAAAGGGAGACAGGGTCCTAGTCTTTATATGGTCTTAGGTGGAAAAGATGAACCACTCTGTGTAAAGTCTAGAGTACAGTGGGAAGTAAACAAAGAAGGAAAATTGGGGTGGAAAAATGGAAATTGTCTCTGTCCTCAGTTACATTCTCTTCTACAGTTTCCTCAGTGACAGTATTCTCTGCAATGTCCTTATTGATCAGGCATGCAAAAGTTTTTTATGATGTCAGTTTTTTATTTGATTCTCTAAGAGTCTTTATCATCATATCATCTTTAAAAAAAGTGAGAGCTTTGTTTCTTGTTTGCCTATCCTACGTCCTTCCATTTCTTTTTCTTTTTTTATTGCTTAAACTAACATTTCTAGTATCATATTGATGGTGATAATGGACATCCTTGTTTCACTCCCAATCTTACTGGAAATATTTCAAGCTTGTCCCCATTACATATAATGCTTGCTGATAGTTTTAGATAGTTGCTACCTATTATTTTAAGGAAGACTCCATTTATTCCTATACTCTTTAGTGTTTTTTTCATAGAAATGGATATTTTATTTTGTCAAAAACTTTCTACATCTATTGAGATAATCATGTGGTTTCTGTTAGTTTTGTTGTTGATGTAGTCAATCATCTTTATAGTTTTCCTAATATTGAACCAGCCCTGCATTCCTGGTATAAATCCTTCCTGGTCAAAGTGTATTATTCTTGCGATTAAGTTATTGTAATTTTTCCTTCTATATAAAGTTTTAGTATCAATATTCTTTAGGGAAATTGGTCTATAATTTTCTTTCTGTGTTTTGGTTGTCCTTGTTTAGGTATCAGTGCCATATTTGTATCACAAAAATTAAATTGGTAGGACTTCTTCACTTATTTTCCCAAATAGTTTATATCGTATTAGAATTAATTGCTCTTTACCTTTTTGAAAGAATTTACTTATATTTACATCTGGCCTTGGAGATGTTTTCCTAGGGAGTTCACTGATGGCTTGTTCAATTTCTGTTTCTGAAATGGGGTTATTTAAGTATTTTATTTCTTCTTCTCTTAGTCTGCATGATTTACCTTTTTGTAAATATGCATCCATTTCACTATGATTTTCAAATTTATTGACATACAGTTGGGCCAAATAGTTCCCAATTATTGTTTTAATTCCCTCTTTACTGGTGGTGAAATCACCTTTTTCATTTTTTGATACTGGCAACTGGCTTTTCTTTTTTTAATCAAATTAATTAAAGTTTATTTTAATGTTTCCTTTTCCATAAGAATCAGTTCTTTGTTTTACCTATTATTTCAATAATTTTCTTAGTTTCAATTTTGTTCATCTCTCCTTTGGTTTTCAGTATTTCTAAATTGGCATTGGGGATTTTTAATCTGTTCTTTTTCTACCTTTTTTTAGTTTTAGTGTGCACATTTCATTGATCTCCTCTTTCTCTATTTTATGCATGTTATCTGTTGAGAGATATAAAACTTCCCCTAAGAACTGCTTTTGCTGCATCACATAAGTTTTGGTGTATATCATTATTGTCATTTTCTTGAGTGAAATCATGGATTGTTTCTATGATTTGTTGTTTGACCCACTCTTATTTAGGATTATACAATTTAGTTTCCAATTGGTTTTTAGTTTATCTTTCCGTGGACCTTTATTACATATAATTTTTATTGTATGATGATCTCAGAAGTATGCATTTAATATTTCTGCCTTTATATTTTGGAGTGTGAGGTTTTTATGCCCTAATACATGGTCAGTTTTCATGTAGGTACCATGTACTTCTGAGAAAAAGGTATGTTCTTTTCTACTCCCTTTGACATTTAATTCTATGCCAAAGTGGGGCTCTGTTTCTAGTGTGGAGGAGACACTACACCAAATTTGGGGGGTTTTGTGCTACTGTCTTCAGAACTGGTTTGGAGATATGCAAGTTTTCCATACTTCTAACATATAATCACTGCCTTCCTGGACTGTGCTCTCTTCTTATCCCCTGTACTCATGATTGCTACTGCTTCTCTTAACCCTGTACCAGTGACCAGATCCCCTGCCCTCCTCAAGTGCTAGTGTTCTTTTCTATTTTGGAATTGAGACAAGAGCCTTCTATGTGAGTGACCATAAATTCTCTTCTCTGCCTTGGAACTGTGTTCAGGACTCCTGCTCCCTTCCTGCCACATTTGCCATTGCTCTTTATTCCCTTGGAACTAAGACTCAGTCCCCTGATTGCCTGTGGCTACAAGTACTAGTACTAACTTGTAAATGAGACCAGAGCTGCTACCTTGTGAGATACCATAAACAGTCTTCTTTACTCTGCAGTTGTGACCAGATTCCTAGTCCGCTACAATTACAAGCTTTAATGTCCCTCCTTGTCCTGGAACTGCATCCCAGAACTGTATATGGGCAATTGTAAAGCCATACATCAACAGCTTTCCAGAGGAATGCCACTGCGAACAGCTTTCAAGGTTCTGATTACATAGTATAGTGAACTCTATTTATTCAATAACAAATCAAAGCAAACCATTCACAGAAAATCAGGGTACAGCATTTAGAATGTTACAATTTATCACATAAAATCAAAATATAATATAGCATTCACAACTACTTATCATTAAAATGACCACAAAGTTTTCACCAAAGTGGTCACATAGTTTTCAACAAAGTACAATCATTTAGTGACTCAATAATTTAATAACTCAATCATTCAATGGCTCCCTTTTAAACACGGTGCATTCATTTTGACAATCAATCATTTAATTAACTCCTTACTTCAATTAGTCTTAAGGAGTAATGTCTCCTTAATTCTTAACTCATTCATCCTTAAAGGACACAAAGTATAATAGTCAAAGTACTCCACCCATGAGGTGAAATTAAGTTACAATATCAATCTCTCCTCAGTACTCTCTTAAGGGGTAGTGGAAAATATGAAGGCCATCCACCCCCAGTCACAAGTAAGTTACAATTTTATCAGTCACTACCCATATCTATGGAGAGGTTTTTTCATCTTAACCTGAGGAAGGCTTCCAGATTCCCTGATTCCCCCTCCATGGTCCCAGCTCCTACCTGAATTCACCAAACTGTCATCTGGGATCAAAGGCAGATAGCTCCCAGCTCCTTGTCTAGCTGTCCATGAAGTTCCTGTTCCACACTGAAAGTCACAGTGTCCAGTCTACCTTAAATCCTTCATGGTCTCTTTACCTGTGAAGTCAAGGCTTAACAAAGCCACAAACAGACAAAGTAAGGACAACACAGTCATGCTTCCTCTGGCAGCTGCAGGCTGGCCCTCAGAAGTCTTCTTTGGGGGGGGGGCAGTTGGGGTTAAATGACTTGCTCAAGGTCACACAGCTTGTCTTTCTGTTAAGTATCTGAGGCCAGATTTGAACTCAGGTTCTCCTTACTCCAGGGCTGGTGCTCTATTCACTGTGCCACTTAGCCATCCCCCTCAGAAGTCTTCTGCAGAAGTTTTTTCTGGCCCTCAGCAGCTTCCACTTGTCCTTGGAAGTCTTCAGCACCATAAACTCCATTCAAAAAATCAAAATCACTTTATCTAGCCCCCCACATGGCTTGCTCCAAGAAATTCTGCCTCAATTCTCAATTCTCTTTCCTCTTCTCAATTCTTCTCAATTCTTTAGTCCAGTAGCAGTAGCTGCCCTGCCTCCACACACTTATTCCAAGAAGTTCTGACTTTCTCAGATGAGGTTTTTCCTTATATATGGTATTGCTCCTCCCTATTCAGCTCCTTCTGGTTACATTAGCAACCAGGGTTCATACCTTCTGTTTCTTTAACAGAGGCGTAATTTGAAACTAGGTGATAAGTACCATTCAGTTTAGCAATACAAAAGGATCTTCAAATTTCATTACTATTAGAGCAATGGAACATGATCCTTACCTAGTGCTAGTTAAGGGTCCCTTGTAATCTCTTTCTGATCACTTTTTTGACCCCATTATTGTCTGTGGGCTGAGAGCTCCCAAAGCTGCTGCTGCTGCTGCTGCTGCTGCTGTTATAGACATCTCTAAAGTCTGCTGCAGGTATTACCCCACAAGATCTGCACCCTGATCTGGACCTACCACTACATTGGCAAGACATTCTATACATACTTATCTCTAAATTATCTTGGACTAGAAAACAGTTCCACTGCAACCTTTCATTGAATTCCTAAATTCCTGAATTTTATTTGAGGCATTATTTTAGAGTTGTTTGGAGGGCAATTTTGGAGACTTCAGAGGAGACTTTACTCCAACATTTTCACTTTGCTTCCCCTAAAATGTCTTGAACAAGGGAATGATATAGACATAATTGTGCTTAAAATTATAAACTTATTGGTTATATAAAATATGCATTGAAGAATCCATTACATCAGAGATAAGGAAAAAAAGATTATGACCATTCTAGTAGAGAGAAAATACAGCCTATGCGGGAAATGTTAAACAAGTTGAATCAACAAACTTTGGCAACTAATTGGAAATGTGGAACAGTAAAGTATAACAAATAATTAGTAGGTTGAGAATCTGAGTCCTCAATAAGAATAGGGAAGTTAGGAAAAGGGATGTGTTTGGACAGGAAAGATAATGAGTTTGATTCTGGAAAATTTGATCTAAAAATGTATTTTGGTTATCTTTCATGTACTACTTAGATGAATTTTTTAAAATTTATTACTCCTTTTCCAGATTTTGTATTCCTTACTCTTTCATAAAGTGAATTAGAGGACATGACATAGTGGATATAACACATCTGAGTTCAAGTCTACCTTTTATATACATATTGATTGTGTGACATTGGACAAGTCATTAAACTCTTGGTGACTTAGGTAATTCTCTAAGATTGTAAGTTGCACAATAGTTATTAATATCATCTGGTAGAGGGGAGCTTACACATCAAGAGTTCCTTACATCAATGGAGTTGTAGCTAGATGACACAGTGGATAGAGCTCTAGGCCTACAGTCAGAAACACCTGAGTCCAAATTTGGATGTGTGACATTGAACAAGTCATTTAACCTCTTGTTTGCTTCAGTTTTCTCATATGTAAAATGGTGGTAATAATGACACCCACTTCCCAAGACTGTTGGATTTGCTGGACACCAAGGGGTAGAGAGTTTGTATGGTTTCTTAATGATTGTACTAGTGATTAATGATATTTATTAATTGTGAATCTAAATTAGTGACTGATTAAGTTCATGGTTGCCCCATGAGTGGAAGATTGATATACTGTGAATTGACTGAATGATTAAATGAGAAGGGTTTCCCTCTTAGGGAAGCCAGATGATTATTATTTTATTCCTTGTTCTAAATATTGTGGCCACTGTAGTGAAAACTGTGTGGCCATTCTAATGTTAAGCTGTTATGGACACTATTTTGTGACTTTATGTGATAAGATATAATGTGAATATTATATTGTGACACATTGTGAATGTTTGCCTTGATTTATAGTGGAATGAACAGAGTGTTCACTATTATTGTGTAATCCAAACCTTAAAAGCTGTTCACAGCAGCATTCTTTTGGGAATCTGCTGGTGCATGGTGTTACATTATGGCCATAATAGTAATGGAGATAATATTTTTAAAGCATTTAACATAGTGCCTGTCATATTATAGTCATTATATAAATGTTAATTACTACTATTATTGTCATAGATGTTTACTAAAATCTGTTTCATAAAAATAATTCTTATCATTTGCACAGTTCAAAAGTTCATTTGCTCACTATGTCACAATTCAGTAATCATGAACGATCACTTTATATAACAAAGGGTATATTTTCCTTGCTTATTGATGACCTCTCTGAAATGTTTTTTTTTGCTTTTTGGAGGGCAGTTGGGGTTAAGCAACTTGCTCAAGGTCACACGGCTAGTTTTTTGTGTTAAGTGTCTGAGGCCGGATTTGAATTCAGGTACTCCTGACTCCAGGGCCGGTGCTCTATTCACTGCATCACCTAGCCGCCCTGAAATCTTAAACTAAGATGAAATCTCATCTGTCTAATAAAACTTTTGGAGTGGTATAGTGGAAAAAATGTTGATGATGTAATACGAGGACCTAGAATTGAATCTTGCCTCTGCTACTTACTACCTGAGTAATCTTGAGTAAATCACTTAGCATCTATAGGTCTCAGTTTTCTCATGTATAAAATGAGAGCTTAGATGACCCACTTTCATCAGTAAATCTATGATTAAATGGCCCTTGTAGGTAGCATGGTGGTGCTATTCTGCCCTTTCCTGGCCATCCTAGGGCTCCCAAATGAAATGGCCAGCAATTTAATACATACCTTTCCTTTTGCTAGTCAAAATGTGTGCCACTAAGTTTCCACCCTCTTAAGAATGGTTCTCTGGGGGGGCGGAGCCAAGATGGCGGCGTAGAAGCAGCAAAGCACCACAGCTCCCACACAAACACACTAAAAAACTCAGAAAATGGGGTGCTAAACAGATTTTCAAGCTCCAAAACTCTCCACAAGACAGAAAGCACTACAGGCAGC
>JAQQSW010004553.1:0-14410 GCA_028646575.1 Pseudocheirus occidentalis
TTTGATTGTATAGCTTTAAATTCTATATTCTTGTGGTTCCTCCCTTGTCACCCACTCCCATTGGAAGGAGCAGCAATTCAATACAAGCTGTACATGTGTAATTATGCAGGACATCTCCATGGTGGGCATATTGTGGGAGGCTGATTGTATGTCCCAGTCCAGATCATTATTACATAAATAAATATATGTGTGTATATGTATGGCAAGTATATATGTGTATAAAGTATGCACACATGTGCAGTCTGTTTCCTCATGTGTAACATGGAAATAATGATAACGCTTGTCTCATGGGGTTGTTGTAAGGATCAAGTGATATAATAATATAAAGTGTTTTCCACACCTAAAAGCATTGCCTAAGTGTTAGCAGTTACTGTTGTCATTGTTATAATATATGCAGGTATAGTATAAAGTTAATTTTTATGAGAAGGCATTAACTTATATGGGAAAGACTTCCATCAGGAGGTAGCATCTGAGGTCTGCTTAGAAGGAAACTCAGTCTTTTCTAAGACGAACATGACTTAGGGACAGATTCTAGGCAGGAGGGGACAGCCTAGCTGAGGATGGGTAAGTCATTCTACGTCTTTGTCCCTCCTTTTTGCTGGGAAATGAGGACATTGGAATAGATGACCTTTAGGTGACCTCTAAGGTCCCTTCCAACTCAAAGATTCTCTGATTCTCGTGGCTTGGCAGCATCACCACTTGCCTGTTCTGCTTTGAAAAGTCAGTGTTGACGTCATTGGGGTTGCCTAAAGCAGAGTTGGGAGCTTACAAAACAACATTGGGGAAGGTTTCATAAAAGTTGCTCTTGGGAGTCTTTAGCAACAATAAAAACTGTAGTTTAACTAATCCATAGGAATCAGTTGTCCTGTTCTGATAGAATCCCGTTCTTTGTCATTTTCCAAGAAAATCTCCTTGGTGTTCTGCCCTCCTTCCTCCATTCTCTCCATTCCACTTTCAGTTTCTTTATAGGCTTACAAGGATCTGCTGAGCTTCTCCAGTTTAAGGGTTTAATTTGGATTGGGTTTCAGAAAGTAGATTCTAAAAGGATGGAATGATCCCATCTTTTATCATATAAAAATCATTATTTGAAGGAAGGAAGATAAAATCATTAGAACTTTTAAGACCTATCATTTGTTCTGGCTTTCAGATGCTGGCAATACCTTAGAGGGTCATTTGCCATCTCATTTCTTTTAACCGGTGATTAACCTCTTTTGACCTCAGTGAACCACCCAGTTTCAGAGCCTCACCACAAAAACTGGAAGAACAGAACCAGAGAAATCACACTTGGATGGAAACCAACACTCTTTTGTGGGTGCCTAGTTTATGAGATCTCGTCTTTCTCATCTGCTTCTTATAAAAACTAGGCAAGAATCAGACAAGAATGACCCAAATCCTACCCACTCTTCAAGGTCCAATTTAAGTCCTGCCTTTTCTACGAAGGCTTTTTTTTTTTTTGTTTTTGCTCCAGCATTTGGTAATCCCTGTGTTTTCTGAATTTCTATTGCATTTAGTCATTCTACCCCATTAGACATTTAATTCTACTTCAGTTGTTTTATGTGTGTTAGTCTTGCCTCCGTAACTGGAAGAATGTGAAGAGCTGACTCAGAAACACCTGAGCTGTTAACTCCAATCTCAGACATACAATGGCTGCGTGACTCTGGGCAAGTTACCTAATCTCCCAGTAGTCTGGGCAATTCTTTCAGACTATAATTTGAAAAGCAGGTGCATATCTGCATTGGCACAGGGAGTTTCCCCCCTGGGAATTCTCTAAAACAATGAAATCACTGGGTCTGGACACTCCAACCCCAACCCCATCAAATATAAAATATATATAAAGATATAAAAGCCAGGCATGGTGGTGCATGCCTATAATTCCTTTTACTGGGGGAAATTTATGAGGTTTGTGGTTCCTTTGAGTTTGTAATTTTTGAGCTACAGTTGTACTAAGGTGTCCACACTATGTCTGGTACTACTTTGGTGAGTGCTTGGAAGCAGGAAGCAGCCAGCCTGCCTAAGGAGGTGTGAATTAGTCCAATCGGAAAAATGGAGTCGGTTAAAAGCTTCACTACAGATCAGCTCTGGGTTCAGACCTATGAGTGGCTATCTCATTTCTAGCCCTTTTAAAATAAAGAGACTCTTAAAAAATAGACTCAATGGTCCCACCAAGTTCACTTTTTATTTTTTTAAATTTGATTTGTTTATTTACTTTTAGTTTACAAGATTCAGTTCCATAATCTCTTGAGTTTCAAATTTTCTCCCCTCACTTCCCCCCCCCCTCATGGGAGCATGCAATCAAGTATTGGATCTGCAAATATATTCAAATTGGACATTAGTCTGGTTGTATAGAAGGATTGTAACCAATGGAGTGAACAATGGGAAAAAAGAAAGAGAAGCAAACATAAAAAAGAACGATAGCATGTAGATTGCTTCAGTCTCCTTTTAAACCCTGGTCTTTCTAGATCTTTCTCTGAATGTAGATATGTCCTTCCATTCTGAGACTTGTAGAGTTGTCTTATAGCTATGTGTTGCTGAGAGGAGTCCAGTTTATCAAAGTTGATTGTCACACATATGATATGTCTGTGATTGTGTACAAATTTTTCCTGGTTCTGCTCTTCTCACTTAGCATCAGTTTGTATAAGGCTCTCCAGGTGAATATGAAAACCATCTCCTTCCCATTTCTTATAGCACAATAGTATTCCATTATATTCATATACCACAACTTGTTCAGCCATTCCCCAATTGATGGGCATCCCCTAAGTTTCCAGTTTTTTGCCACCACAAAGAGAGCTGCAATAAATATTTTTGTGATATGGGTCTTCCTCTCACTTCTATGATCTCTTTGGGGTACAACCCCAGAAGTGGTATTACTGGATCAAAGGGTATGCAATTATTTATAGCCCTTTTGGGCATAGTTCCAGATTGCCCTCCAGAATGGTTGTATCAGTTCATAGCTCCACCAACAATGCATTAGTGTTTCAATTTTTCCGCATCCTTTCCAGCACTTGTCATTTTCCTGTTTTGTCATCTCAGCCAATCTGACTGGTGAGATGTGGTACCTCAAAGTTGTTTTGATTTGCATTTCTTGAATCAATAGTGATTTAGAGCATTTTTTTCATATGCTTATAAATAGCTTTAGTTTCCCAAGTTTACTTTCAAAGGTGCTGCTGTTGTTGGGTGAGTCCTTCTGCTGGGCTGGAATCCCAGAGGTCATTCCCAAAGATCTCTCCCCAGTTGTAGTCTAGCTGCAATATCCAGCTTGGATTCCAACTTCCAGAATCCTGTAATTCACAATTCCAATCCCTATCAGAGACTACATTCCTTGTACCCATGTTAAAAAAAAAAAGAAATGAACAAAGGAGCCAAGGGATCATATGGTCTCAGAGTCTCACCCTCTTTCCCTTATAGTCTTACCAGACACCATGAGGGGAAGATTTTTCTTGCTCCTTGGGGATACCAAATTAGCCAAGAGAGGATCAGAATTGGCTCAGGCCCCTTTGAAGACACAACAGTTTGGCCTATTCAGCCAATGGAAAAAGGTTCCTCCCAACCATTTGATAAACCAACTGCACACAGTTACAGAATGTTCATACATGTTCCAATCTCTCCAAGGCACTCTCTCACACATTGCCATGATTTTCTTTGAATTAGCTCCTTCGTGTAGAGAAACCATCTTAGTAAGCTGATGGGGTTTACATGTGCATGTGCACCAGACTCCCATTACAACAATGTTTTTAACCAATGAGTTAGGCATTTAGTAAAGCTCTTACTGTGTGCCAGCCACTGTATTAAGTGCCAGGGATACAAACAAATATAAATAAAAAGCAGAGGGTCCTCACTCTCAAGGAGCTTACATTCTTAATGGAGGAAACAATATATAAAAATCAGAACATACAAGATAATTGTAGAGTTGATAGAAGATAATCTTAGAGGAATATTGCTTGCAGCTGGAGGGACCAGGAAAGGTTTCCTGCAGTGAGTAGGTGTTGGAGCTGAGTATTAAGGAAACCAGAGAGGGTAGGATGGAACACATTCCAGGTCCAGGGAGCAGCCACCAAGAAGGCACATCAATAGGAGATGGTGTCTTGAATATATAAGGAACAGAAATTATGTCACTTTATCTGTATTTTTGAGTGCATGGAAGGGAGTAGAATGTAAGTTGACTAGAGTATATCCAGATCTCCTAACATGGAGGCATCCTGTATCCTGTGTTTTCCTCCCAAGCGGGTGGGTGTATCCTCTTTTGATGGTCTTTGTAGAAGGAATGGGTTGCATCTTTAAAACTAGCCAGACTGAGGCTCTCTGTCTCTTTATCCACCCCTTACCCCACTCTCTCTCTCTGTGTCTCTCTGTCTCTGTCTGTGTCTGTCTGTCTGTCCATCTATGTCTCTCTCTCTGTCTCTATTTGTCTCTGTCTCTCTCTCCCACCCTCTTCTCTCCCTCTCTCCCCCATACCCTCCTTTCTTTTGCTGCCAGAGGAGGAAGATCATGGTTCTCTCACAACATGACCATCATGAACAGAACCAGGAGCGAGGTACTTTCCCCACCTCTCTTTGACCTTGGCTTCAGCTGTAAGAAAGAACCTGGGGTCTCTTCTCTGTGTTGTTTTCCATCTCAGTTTCAGGTGCTGGAAATGTTCTCCCCAATGAACTTGGGAGTTCAAGTCGAGGTGACCGTGGAGGCAGGATTGCAGGTGAGATCTTGTGGTTACCCAGCCCTACAGAGAAGCCAGAGTGCCTGAGGCTTAGGACTTGGAACTTGGACTGTGTTCTATAGGAAACAAGTTAAACTGTGAACCTGATTCCCTGGTGCTTCTCCCTCTCCTCCCTCAAAACTCCCCCCCCACCCCCTCCTCCCTGAGGCTGAGGTAGTAAAAAGGGGAAGAGGATTAAGCCCCACATCAATCAATAAACATTTATTGTTTTTGTTTTTGGAGGAGGGAAGGCAGGGAAATTAAGGTTAAGTGACTTGCCCAAGGTCACACAGCTAGTAAGTGTTAAATGTCTGAGTCTGGATTTGAACTCAGGTCCTCCTGACTCCAGGTCAGTGTTGTGTTCACTGCACCACCTAGCTGCTCCTCCAACAAACATTTATTAAGCACCTACTGTGTTCCAGGTACTGCTGGAAGTGCTGGGTACACAAAAAGTGGCAAAAGTTCCTCAAGGAGCTCTCAATCCAATGGCAGAGACCAAACCAAACATATATAAAACAAGCTACACAGAGGATAAATAGGAAATAATAACAGAGGGAAGGCACTGGAATTAAGAGGGGTTGGGGAAAGCTTTCTATAGGAAGTGGGACTTTAGTTGAGACTTAAAGGAAACCAGGGAGGTTGGTGATCAGAGCAGAGGAGGTATAAGGTTCCAGGCATAGGGGACAGCCAGAGCGAATGACCAGAGGGAGAGAGATGGAGTGTCTTGTTTGTGGAACAGGCAAGAGGCCGGTGTCACTAAATGGAGGAGTGCCTGTCGGGGAGTAAGGGGCAAGAAGACTGGAAATCTGTATTCTTTGTATGCATATTTGTGATTTTAGCTTTTGAAGTAAATATTCCTTTGTAAAAACTAATCCAACCAGCTTAAACGGAACTGGAGTGTAGCTGCCCCATCCCTACAATTGAGGGAACATCATTGGTGGGAACTGTAGCTGTTTGTAGCTAGCCTAGACACCTCCAAACATGCCAGAGAATCCTAAGAGGGATGTGATAACACATTTGGCCTTCCTTCAGACAGTGGAGATGAGAAAAGTGGGAGGGGGCCAGGGTGCGAAAAGTTTTAAAGGTCAAAGGATTTCACCTTTGATTAGAACCATAGTAGGAAAGCATTGGGAATCTAACATGATCAGCTCTACACTTGAAGAAAACGATTTTGGCCTTTGTGTGGAGGGTAGCTTGGAGTGGGACGAGGTCTGAGGTGGGGAGATCCTCATCATCTAGAAGTCAGTCTACTGCAGCATTCCAGGTGACAGGTGATGAGGGCTTGAAATAGGCTGTTGGCTGTGTGGCTGGAGAGAGGGGAGGTGTGCAAGAGATGCTGTGAGAATAGAAATGACAAGATTTTGCAAAAGACTGATTATGCTGAGAGAGGGAGGAGTCAGACACGGCACCCCGGCTGTGAGCCTGAATGACAGGAAGGAGGATGACAACCTTGGTAGTAATAAGGAAGTTCAGAAGGTGGAGGGAACTGGAAGAAAATTAGTACCATGTTTGAAATACAGATAGGACTATCGGTTTGAAACGTCCAATTGGTGGATGTTGATGTGGGTCTGGAGCTCAAGGGAGAGACTAGAACCAGACAAAATAGATCTAGGGATCATTCGTTTAGAGAAGATAATTGAACCCCCAGGAGGCGGTGAGATCAAATAAGAAAGTATAGAAGGAAAAGAGAAGACCTTTTTTTTTTTTTTTTTTTTTGCTTTTTGGAGGGCAATTGGGGTTAAGTGACTTGACCAAGGTTACACGGCTAGCTTTGGTGTTAAGTGTCTGAGGCCGCATTTGAACTCAGGTCCTCCTGACTCCAGGGCTAGTACTCTATTCACTGTGTCACCTAGCCGCCCCGAGAAGACCTTTTTTTGAGACCATTTTTGAAAAGAAAAGATTTCACAAAACTTCTGACATAAAAGCTGAGCTTATGAGCTTGAGATATGTCTGAACTGAATCTAGGCCTCATTTTTGGTAGTACTTATCTGATAAACATCAGTGTTCTCATAGACAGTCAAAATTTATCACGGATGAGCATTAGGCCTATAACTGTATTTTTGTACAGATGAGATTGATTAAGCTATTTTTTAGACTTTCAAAAAATGACCACTAAATTCATATTTTTGAATTGCTAACCGGCTAAACTTTAGCGTGGTCATCAGTTAAAAATCCATGAGATCTACAAACATTTGAGTTTTTTATCATGTGACCCATTATTGAAAAAACTCAGATGCCTCTGCTGTACATATTTAACTGCTTAAATTTATTCTTAGGAGTTCTTCGATGATTTATTTAGTTTTCCTCTCAAGTCTATCAGATATCTAACAAGTTTCGGGTATAGAAATACCTTGGAGGCTACCTTGTGAATTCTGGAGGCTGAGAAAGGTCCTCCTAGAGGCTGAGAAAGCTTCTGCATTTGAGAGTATAGCCACTGAGAACAGGATTGGCCAAAGTTTGGCTTTTTAGTTCCTGGAGTGGTTTAGACACTGCCGTGCCCAGGTGGAATGTGAAACGTCTGGATGGCACTCTTGTAAACTGCTTGCGTATCAAACTCCTAGAAGATTGTAATAAGTTCAGTCATTGAAACCTGTTTTGATAATGCATGCCGTGGCATTTCTTGTGTGTATAGGAATAAATTATACCTCATTCATATAATAAACTAAGTACACTTTTACTTCCTCAGTTATTAGTCAGAAGCATTATCGGCTCCTAATGGGGAACTTAATGAAGCAGTGCGAGAAATGAACCCTCCCCATCTCTCATTAGAGGTCAGGCTCCCCAGGACTGAATCTGGCTACTTGCCTTGGTAAGGAATAATGAGAGGTGAAGCCAGCATCTGTGAGACCAGCAGCAGATTCTTGTGGTTATAGGGGAAAGGACCTTACCATCTGACCTACCACTTCACCATCCAGACATTGCCATCTCACTGGCCATTTCATCCTAAGCCTCTCCATCCCTGCCCTTCAGTTGTGTCTTTTGGACCACCAGGACTGT
Organism: Pseudocheirus occidentalis; assembly: GCA_028646575.1. Classification (NCBI taxonomy): domain Eukaryota; kingdom Metazoa; phylum Chordata; class Mammalia; order Diprotodontia; family Pseudocheiridae; genus Pseudocheirus; species Pseudocheirus occidentalis. The sequence continues at coordinate 7,688 of JAQQSW010004553.1, forward strand.
CACCTGCCTTGCCTCTTAACATTTCTGTATGTGTCACTTCCCTAGTTAAAACTGGGGATTCTATCACTAGCACATAGTAAGTACTTTTTTTTTTCATTTTCCTTTCTAGTGATGCTTATGCTTACATTGCTCTGGCATTCTATATATGGGGTGGCAGGAAGAGTCCACCCTGGGTGCAGGCACTAAGGGGGAGCATTGTCTTTAGAAAATTTAAAAACAATTAAAACCCACTAAAAGTCAGTTTGCTTTTTATTATCCCAATGCACAGACAATTATAAACGATGTCAGTGATAAAATACTCCTTCACTCCAAAAAAATATCTTTTGTTAATCTAAGTTCTAAACACTTGCTGCTTTTACTGTTGAGTTTTAATAATACGTATATAAGCTTCAGATTAGCATATTTTTGTTACTTATCCTCTAATAAACATTGTATTCTACATGGAAGTTGGTCCAGAAAACTTCCAGTTATGTAGTCAGTGTTCAACACTAATAAGCTCACTGGATATTGGGTTCAGAAGGGTTCAGTCCCTGGAGCTGGCTTTGAGCACAGTTCCTGTGGCCAAACTCTATGATATTCCAAGTTCCTGTGTCTAAACAATTGAGTCAAAATAAACAATGATAGCACAATGATTATAAAGATGAAGAAAGAGATCGTGAGTTACTTCATTTCTGTCGTTGCTGTGTGAGTTCTTATTTAAAATTTAAAAGCAAAACAATATAAACTGTGGGGCAGAATATTTGTATTTGGTAAATGCAAATTTTTAATTTATACAGGAAGTGTTTTACTGAATTTGAATAAAATCTTTAAAATTGAAATTTATTCTTCTTTCTAAATTGTTCATTTTAGTACTAAGGAATGAATAAAGAAAATTAAACCTCATATCGGCAGTAAGATCCAGTAGATACCAACACTGCACCTTTCAGTGATGTTTTGTTTTTATTAGAATTCTCCTGTGAAATGGGATTTTCATGAATCTTAGTCAATCTCACCCTTATGTTTCAAACTTTTCCTAACTCTTTGCATATCTGTTATTTTATGTCAGAGGAACTTCGCAAAAATAAAGTGAATAAAGTGTTTCTTAACTCTAAGTGAAGATAGATTTGACAAGTCTGGCTATATCGTCTATTGGATGAAATCTCTGACAAATTTGTAGAAGTTAAGGTTTGAAATAAAAAAATACAACGCTAGTCAGTCAGGCAATAAACATGCTACGTGCTAAGTGCTGGAGATACAAAGAAAGGAGAAAGACGGACCTGGCTCTCAGGACTCAGAATATAATGGGGGAGACAGCATTGAAATGGCTATGCACAGACAAACTTTATACAGGATGAATTGGAAATAATTAATAGAGGAAAGGCACCAGAATTAAGAGGGGTCAGGAAAGGCTTCCTGAATTTTATCTGGGACCTGAAAGAGGCCAGGGAAGTCAAGAAGGTGGAGATGAGGAAGAGCATTCCACACATGGGAATAGCCAGAAAAATGTCCAGGGTAAGGAGATGGAGTATTTTGTTTGAGGAACATTAAGGATTGAAACATACAGATATGTCTTCCCCTTTTAGAAAAAAGCACATTCATGTAATTTAATTTAAAATAATTTTTTTTGGACAAGGCAAGGCAATCGGGGTTAAGTGACTTGTCCAAGGTCACATAGTGTGTCAAGTATCTGAGGCCAGATTTGAACTCAGGTCTCCCGACTCCAGGGCTGGTGCTCTGTTCATGGTGCCACCTAGCTGCCCCTAACATTAATGTAATTTAAAAGCAGTAATTTAAAAATTTTTTCTACTACAATATTAATTTTATTAAAATTTTTATTGGAATAATTGTGTATTCAAAGTTCAATAAAAGAAACATTTCATCATCTGTTTCTTTTCTGGCTACAATATTAATAATTTCATTTAATGATTATTACAAAAATAATTATGCCATGTAGAGGAGGAGGTGCTAAAATTATCTGCTCTGGATGTCACATAGCTTAGGTATGCCATTATCATATAGCACAATACTTTGCATTTAGTAAGCAATTAATAAATGCTTATTGACTTGTTGACTCATATGCCGTGTTACAGACAAATGTTAAATACATCTTATTTCACTGCAATAATATTGGTGGGGTACTCTTGTGGAACTAAGTTCAAGCCAGTAGCTAAGGAAATTTCCTCTAATTGGCAAACCACTGAGGTCTGGAGACAGTATTCAACCCCAACGTAGAGAAAACACTCTGCTGGGTAAACTCCCCCATCTAGATTGAGTTGAGCTTAAACTGAGTATTCTTTGCACTGATCCTTGCTTGGCCTAGAGCATTCCTCCACTCACTTCTGTTTATTTTTTAATGTTTTGTTGACATTTTATTATTTTTTTTTTTTGCAGCACTATCCTTACCCACATTTTTCTATCCCCAACTTCTTCTTCCCAAATAAAAACCCTCCATCGTAACATAATCACAGATAAGCAAAATAAATCCACCTTTTGGTCATATTGGAAAACATACATCTTATTTTGCATCTTGAGCCCATTGTCTCTCCGATAAGAAGTGGGAGCTATTCTTCATCATTAGTCTTCTGGATTTTTGGATAAAATCCTGGCCTTATTCTAGTCTAGGATGGATCTATATGGCTTTTGTGTTGATCAGTGTTCTTAAGCCTTTCAAAGTTGTTTTCTTTCTATTATTGTGGTCACTGCATAAATTTCTCTTTTGGTTCTTTTTACTTCATTATGCATCAGTTTATGTAAGTCTTCCTAGGTTTCTCTGAATCCATTCATTTTATCATTTGCAGAGTCATAATATTCCACTGGGGCAGCTAGGTGGTATAGCTAATGCTAGGTTTGGAGGTAGGAAGATTCTTCTTCCTGAGTTCTATTCTGGCCTCTGACACTTACTACTAAGTGACCCTGGGCAATTCACTTAACCCTGTTTGCCTCAGTTTCCTTGTGTATAAAATGAGCTGGAGAAGGATGTGGCAAGCCATGAAGAGTCAGGTACAACTGAAGAATGACTAACACCTCCACCACCAGCAATATTCCATTACATTCATATGCCATAATGTGTTAAGCCACTGCTCTATTAATAAACATCTACATTGCTTTTGGTTCTTTGCTTCAACAAAAAGTGCTACTGTAAATATTCCAGTGCTCTTTCCACTTTACCATGGTACTTTCTGGGATCTGGGGAGGCATTCACAGAAACTGTCACCATTTAGGGCTGTCTAAAGACTGCTAACTTCTCTATATCAAGTTTTTGTTGTTTTGAGGTTTTTTTTTTCCTCCCAGTAGCGTCAGACTCTTCATGACCCCATTTGGGATTTTCTTGGCAAAGATATTGGAGTGGCTTTCCCATGTCCTTCTCTAGCTCATCTTGCAGTTGAAGAAACTGAGGCAAAGAAGGTTAAGTGGCTTGCCCAGGGTCACACAGCTAGTAAGTGTCTGAAGGCATATTTGAATGCAGGAAGATGAGTCTTCCTGACTTCACATCTGGCACTCTATCCACTTTGATACCTACCTTCCCCGACCTATGTCCAAGTAGCATGATGATATCCTATGTAAGCTAACCAGTCAGTCAATAAACATTTATTAAGCTTCTACTATATGCCAGGTAGTGGGCTGAAGACGAGGGATATGAAAATAGGCAAAAGACAGTCTCTGTCCTCAAGGAGCTCACAATCTAATGCGGGAGACAACGAACAAACACATACATACAAACAGACTATATGGATAAGATAAATGGAAAATCATTAAGAGGGGGAAGACACTAGAATTAGGGGGTTGGCAAAGGCTTCCTGCAGAGTTGTGATTTTAGATGAGAGTTAATGGATGCCAGTAGCCAGAGATGAGTAGGAAGAGCTTTCCAGACATGGGGGATGGCCATAAAAATTGCTCTGAGTTGCCTGCTCAGGAGTAAGGGATAAGAAGACTGGAAAGGTAGGAGGGGGCTAGGTTATGAATGTCAAACAGAGGATTTTTTTATTTGATCCTAGAGATGATAGGGAGCCACTGGAGTTTATTGAGTAGGAAGGGGTGACGTGGCTGAACTTTTGCTTTAGGAAAATCATTTTAGTGACTGAATGGAGGATAGACTGGAGTAGGGAGAGACATGATGTTGGAAGACCTACCAGTAGACTATTACAATTATCCGTGAAGTGATGAGGCCTATACTAGAGTGTCAAAGGAGAGAAGGGGGAATGAATGTTCCAGGAGATGTTGCAAAGGTAATATTGACAGGCCTGGGCAGCAGATTGGATATAGGAGCTGGTGAGGGGGTGGGAGAGAATGAGGAGTTGAGGACGACACCTAGGTTGTGAGTCTGGGTGACTAGGAAGATGGTGGCACTCTTGACAGCAATAGGAACGTTTGGAAGAGGGTTTGGGGGGAGGATAATGAGTTCAGTTTTGGACACGTTGAGTTGAACATGTCTACTCGACATCCAACCTGCGATGTTTAAACCAACTATGTTCTTCTTATGTTACACCATGGGAATCCTTTGAAGTTAGTCACCCAGTCCAACAGAGACATTCTGAGAAGATATTCCTTGGTGAAAAGCATCATGTCTTTTGAATGTGTAGTAATTGATTGGCAGTGTTGATTAGTAATTTTTGGTCTTGGAGCAATATGACTGGAGTAAGCTTTATTGAAGGTGCCCTCACAATTCAGTGAGGGGAGTAGCTATGGAAATCCAAAGATACCCATTAAGCTTTTGGGGATACCAACATGCTTGAGGGGAAGAAGATGAGGAGGAAGTGCATACTCTGTTAGTTTTTTATTTTAGTTTTGGCTTGGTCCCTATTAGTGCAAGTTCCCTGATGTGGTTGCAAAATTATTCGAATTTACACCATATATTTCCATTGGGCTGGAACCAATTTTACATAATTATAACTTTGAATAGTGTGAATTCAAATACATACCACTTCAGAAGATTCATTATTCACACTAATTGAGGTCTAATTGTAATTATTCTTGCTAACTAAATGCTAAGTTCTGTTTATTTCCAGACTGCTGAAGAATTGCAAGTGTTATCAGAGCTCTCTAAATTCAGGTGCCCTGGGGCCCGAGCTCCAGTCATCCTTCCCTAGTTTTGGTTCTGCTGTCTAATAACCTAAGGTTATCTATCTACGATTTATTTGTCTGATTTTGTCTAAATTATTAGGCAGGGTTGGATTTGCCAAGAGAGATACTGGGTATTTTATTTAGAGCCTGTAATATAAACTATGAGATTCTGCCTTGTGCTGTGGCTAAAGACCCCGGTGGCCTTAGAAGGCCTGCCTGCCGCTGACACTTACTGCTTGTGTGACTTCACCTTTCTATGTCCTATAATTGTACAACTGCTGTTGAACTAATTGGTGGAGACAAAGCCTGACACCAGTAAAATCTACAGTGTTCACACCCACTGCTCCAACCCCTCTCCACCTTCCCAAAAGAAAAAAGTAAACAACGCATCTTACAGTTTTTGTACTGTTTTTTCTTTTTTTATTGGAGATGGGGGTGATGGATGGGGATAAATAGTATCCTGCAACTCACTAGGGGCCTGTCATCATGGAAACTTGCTTTATCTGGTGTGTGGAAGTTGTCTGCTTTTGTTTTTAGCCTTGGTTTCACAAGTCAGCTTTCTTTTTCACAAAACAAATACTCTCAAGGAGGATGATGGTTAAGCCTAGGTAAAATTGTTACGTAGGCAGGGACTTTTTCATATCTATCTTGATGTCTCCCTCAGAATCTAGGTCAATGACTTATCCAAAGCGAGTACTCAATAAATGAAATGTTTATTGACTCACTGACTGAAATCTATCTTCTGATATCCATCTATCCATTTCACCTTTAGGGGTAGAAAAGATAGCCCACTGAGGGCACCGTCTGCTCAGGCTTCTGGTGCCCTCATATCGTCTCTACGATATCTGTAGCTCCCCACAGGTTTGTCTTCCCTAATGATATTTCCTGCTCTGAGTCTTTTGCTGTTGTTCAGTGATTTTCAGTCATCTCTGACTCTTCATGATCCCATTTGGGGTTTTCTTGGCAAAGATACTGGAGTAGTTTGTCATTTTCTTCTCCAACTCATTTGACATATGAGGAAACTGAGGCAAAGAGGGTCAAGTGACTTATCCAGGATCACACATCTAGTAAATGTCTGAGGCTGGATTTGAGCTCAGGAAGATGAGTCATCTGTACTCCAGGTCCAGCCTCTATACCCACTCTGTCACCAACCAGACTACTAAAACTATTCTAATCTTGCTAAATCATTAGCTAGCTAAGGAGACAAGCATTACTTATAGATTAACGTATCATCTCTCTAAGATAACTTATTTACATCTTTACTTCTGTCAATATCTGAATTTAAGGAATGACTAACAGAGATAAGAGAGGTTTTCAGGTATCAGAATAGGAGGTAATCTGGGATTTTTTGACTTTTCTCAAATCCTTCCTCTTATCAATCAGATATTTCATCAGAGACAACTAGATGGTGAAGTGTGTCGGACCCAGGGCCCAGATGACCTGTGTTTACATCGGACCTCAGATACTTACTAGCTGTGACTCTGGGCAAGTCACTTAACCTCAATTTCCTCATCTGTAAATGGATATCATGATAACATCCACCTCCAGGGCTGTCGTGAGGGTCAGATGGCACAGCACAGTGCCTGGCACATGGTCGATGCTGCATAATGTTAGCAAGCATAATTAGTCTAGATTAATCTATTTATCCTCCAACCCTTCTCAAATCCTACTTCTTTTTTTTTT
>JAQQSW010004554.1:0-14410 GCA_028646575.1 Pseudocheirus occidentalis
TCTGTCTGTCTCTGAAATTCTCCTGCTTATAAACACTGGCCTTCTCCCAAGTCAACATGGTTCAGGGGAGTGTCTCAGCCAATGGCATTCTTCCAAGTCAACAGGGAAATTCACACCTTTTCACCAATGGACAGAATTCTATACTTAATACTATGTTACTAGGATCTATTTAACATCTGATCAAACAAATTAATTACCATTACAAGAGGGTGTATCCACAATGCTATGTTGCATTTAGGTAAACAGAAGATTGTCTTAGTGATGAGAAGGTCATGAGGTACACAAATCTTCAGTAGAAAGTGACCATTGTTATTACTGTACCTGATTCTGTGCCTCCCTGGGACTCTCTGTCATGTCTGATAGTCTATGCCTACTCTGGCATTAAAGTCACCCAGAATTATAAACTTGTCCTTTTCTGGCACATTGATGATGAGGGTCTTTATATAATTTACATGTAATTTTTCTTTGACATTGTCAGGGTTCAACATGATGAGAACATGCACACTGATGATGATGGGCTGGCACTTTCCTACAGATGGTAGTTGCATTGTAGTTTTTGTTCACTTCTTTTAAGAGGCATACAAGCTTGCTGACTAGATTAGATCAGATTGCAAACTTTATGCCAGCTTCACAGTACCCTGCACCACAGCAACCACTCCAGAAAAATATATATCTAACTCTGACTTCAGTAAACTGGCCTTCATTTGCCAGCTTTGTTTTACTCAAAGCTGCTATTTGAATATAATACCTTTTGGGTTTTCTCACAACAAGGGTTGTTCATCTCTTTGGTCTACTAGATTACATTTTATACACAAGCCCGAGCACATTGCATCTACCAATGGTGAATGGAATCATCTTTGCAGGATGTAGGTGCTATTAATAGCCTTATTTTACATTTGAGGAAATTGACACAAATAGAAGTTAAATGATTTGCTTGGAGTCACACAGCTAGTAAGGATATGAAACCAAATTTGAACTCGGGTCTTCCTGACTCCATGTCAGGTAATCTATCCACTGTCTCCGCTTCACGGTTACCTGACAAAACCAGACACTATTTTTTAAAAGTTTAATACTTTATTTTCCCTAATTACATGTAAAAATAATTTTAACACTCTTTTTTATTTTAATATTTTTAAGTTCCAAATTTCATCCTCTCCTACCTCCACCATTGAGAAGGCAAGCAATTTGATATAGGTTATAAATGTATAGTCATGCAAAGCATATTTCCATGTTAGTCATATTGTAAAATAAAACACAAATAAAAAAATAAAAATAAAGAAAAAGTATGCTTTGATGTACATTCAGACTCCATCAGTTCTTCTCTTCAGATACCATTTTTTCATCATAAGTTCTTCACAATTGTCTTAGATCATTGTATTGCTGAGAATAGCTGTCATTCATGGTTGATCATCATACAATGTTGTTGTTACAATGTTCTCTCCTGGTTCTGCTCATTTCATTTTGCATCAGTTCCTATAAGTCTTTCCAGGTTTATCTGAGAGCATCCTTATTGTTATTTCTTGTAGCACAATGGTATTTCATCATAATCATATAAAACAATGTGTTTAGTCATTCCCTAAATAATGGACATCCCACTGATTTCCAGTTCTTTCCCACCACTAAAAGAGCTACTATAAATATTTTTGTACATATGTGTCTTTTTCTTTTTTTGGTTTATCTCTTTGTGATACAGACCCAGTAACGGGTAAAGTTTTGTAGCCCTTTGGGCATAGTTCCAAATTGCTCTACAAAATGTTTGAATCAGTTCACAATTCCACCAACAGTGCATTAGCTTCCCAATTGTCCCATATCCCCTCCAATATTTTCCTTTTCCTCTTCTGTAATATTAGTCAATCTGACAGGTATAGGGTCATATATGGCTCAGAGTTGTTTTAATATATATTTCTCTAATCAATGATTTAGAGTATTTTTTCATATAACTTTAGATAGCTTTGATTACTCCATTTAAAAACTGCCTACTCATACAATTTGAACATTTATCAATTGAGGAATGGCTCTCATTTCTATGAATTTGACTCAGTTCTCTATACATTTGAAAAATGAGATCTTTATCAGAAAAAACCTTACACTATTTTAAAACTTCTTTTTGAGAGGGAGTACCTTAAGAGTACACTCCTTCTATGGATGGCATGTTCTTAAATTCTCTGCCTGCCACAAGAAATCAGCTGCCCTCCCCCCAAAAAAACATCACAGACCTGGGTGTCTTACATAGAACAGGAACATAAAATAAATATTTGCTAATTAGATTAATGCACTGTACATTCCAGGAATGAGAAATCCTTTGACCTCAAGGCTACATGTGATCTTCTAGGCCCTTAGGTAAGACTTTTTCACTGAGTCCATTTTAAAGAACAAATCCTTTTATTAAGGGATTGTTCCATAAAGTTTGGCTTCAGTCAAAGGGATGCACTTGAAGACCTAAAGGGTCATATGCGGCCTCGAGGCCACAGGTTCCCTACTGCTGGTATATTCTATTCAAACTCCTATTTTAAAGCTCTCTAAGTTTTTTTTTAATCTGGTTTCTCTGCTGAAGATTCTTAAGTCTTTCACAATCTTCCTAACCTTAGAGGCCATTCCTCTTATATTGTATTGTCTTAGACAGAGTCTGATCTAAAAACACTGAAGTGTATCTGTGGGGTTCTTCCTGCATAACCTCTAACTGCTGGTGTGCCTTCCTGCTGACTTGTCCCAAACCTGACATTCTTTCTCTTCTCACCACCTCTTAGCTTCCCAGGCTTCATTCAAATCCAATTTCAAATCTCACTTCTGGAAGAAGGCCTCTTCTGGTTTCCCTCTATCCCCTTCCCTCACCTTATTGTTAGTACCTCTCCCAGCATTGAAGAAGATTGCCCTCTATCTGTTCTCTATAATATCAAATAAATAGTTTTTGACACGTGGTTTCCCCCATTAAAAAGTGAGTTCTTCAAAGACAGGGGCAAAATTCTTTGTATCCCCATTGCTTAGCACAGTGTCTCATCCATACTCAGTGCTAGATAAAAACTCGCTGCTTGGCTAGAATCCAATGTTGTCTTTGCTGTCTAAATCTAAGAAGCAGCAATTGAGAAACTTAAATTCTATTGCTTCTGCAAGATCACATACTGAGTTGTAAATGGTATTACCATTAATGTGAAGGAAAGATCAGAACATCTCTTCTATATTCACTCCACCAGAAGAGATTCAAAAAGTCAGTTTATTTGGCTAGAACATGGTGGTCAGTTTAGTTCTTCTGCCTCCTCAATCAGTTAGTCATTAAGTATTTATTAAGTGCCTACTGTATACTAGCTAGACAGTATGCTAAGCATTGTGGATACAAAAAGAGGCAAATTGATTGGATGTCATCTCCCATTCCCATTCCCACCTCTTCCTTTCCCTTCCTTTTTCTACTTTTCCCCTAATCATCCTCCTGTTCTGATTTTCACAAATTATTATATTATCATCTTACTTATCAACAAGTAGACAGGGGAAAGGGAGAAAGATAGGCAAGTCCTATGCATTCTCATTCCTTGGCTACAATGGTTGGGGAATGGAAATGTGTCCAGATTATCCTTGTGTCTTTCCTAGCACCTAAGCCAGTGCAGTGCACACAATAAATGCTTAACACATATTGAATTTGAGTTGGTTGAGTAGATAGCTATGGTGATCACGGCAGTAAAATGAGGCAGCTCTGCCTAGAAATGGAATTATTTCAGTCAGATATGATGGAATCCTTTCCAGCTTTCTACAAATGTGGCAGGGCTTAATTAATAAGTGTAGCTGTATCACTTCAGCATCTCTAGAAAGAAGAATTCTAATGTAAACCACTACTGTTAACAGTGAGATAGAAGGTGTCTTCAAAAGATTCCACTGTTTCCCTAATGTAAAAAAAATTCCAAACACAAGCCTATTTGTGTAACTATCAGAATCAAGTACTCCCTAAAAGAGACATGCCTTAAAGTCCAATTTCAAAAGCAATTTAAACTCTGGAGATTCCTATGATTAGAATGGACTAGACTATGCCTTGAAGCCAAAAAGCTCCCTACCTTATCTTTACCCCAGTCTCTGTCCTCTGCACATACAAAAATGTAAAGGCTTCTTTCTCAGAAAAAAGAAAAAAATCATCCCATTCAACTTGTATGCAATCCACTGAGCAGATGACAAATCCCTCTAACATAATTCCCTCTTCGAATGCTCCATTTCTAAAGAAAGTGACTGTGAGAAACCATTTAACCCCGGCATCTCTGTATCACTCAAGGTATAATGTGCATGCATTTCCAATTGACAATAAAAAAAAGATTCAGACTATTCACTATTGTCCTGCATCTCTCCTATTGTGTTCTGCATTCCAAAGTCACTTGCTCTGTTCTTGCCATCATGCTTCAGAATCATTTATAGCAATTCCTTGTAAATATCTAAAAAGGACAAAATGTCATGATGCAGGTGCCACCTCCCAACTCTTCATGCAGCTCAGTTCCTTATGTGCTCATATGCATAAAAGGAAGCCATGCATTGATTAACACCATCAACAAACTTGGCCCAAAATCTGATTAAGCATTCATATGTGTGATACTTCATCATAAGAGAGCATTAACTGAATCTTTGATTAATTTGCCACAAAGGTCTTAAACACAGGAAAAGACATTTGTTTTCTTCAGTCAGTCTGAAAATAGGTTCTCTTTGTGTCATCACCTTAACTAAGACATTTAAGACATCACAAAATTAATGCGAGAGTAATAATTCCATAGAGAAAGGAGGATTCTTTTTGCATTAACAGAGTACTATCATCATCATCATCAAGTCCACGATGATGTCCTTTGCATGTTATGACCTAGCTATTTACCATGCCTTCCTTTTGTCCTGCTTAGCTTCCTTCATAATTCTAGATGATGACCCCTGGTCCAGCATTCTTTCTACTATATCATGGTGCCTTTCTTTCATTTACATATCTAGACTTTTGAGAAGAAGTTAGTATAAAGCAAGCACTCTACCTTCCCCAAATCTGTCCCCGGGTGCTACTAAAAGAGAAAAAGGACTGACCTGGACAGACCGTTGGTCTAACCCCCAAACGCCACTTCTGTTTTCATAGACTTAAATATTTCCAAAATTTTGATATGTATGTAAGGCCCAACTGTTTTTCATTGATGTTTTCAACCTCTCTTTTTCTTTTTTCCCCTTTTCTTCAATTGACTTTTTAGTTTACATTAACTAATGTTTACATTACTATTTTTAGTTTACACCATTGATTTTCACAAGATTTTGAGTTACAAATTTTCTCCCTGTCTTTCCCCTGCCCAACCCCCCAAAACAGCAATCCCACTGTAAAGCCCCTCCCCCAATCTGCTCTCTCCTATATCCTCCTCCATCACCCCTCTGACTTTCTGGTAGAGCAAGATGGATCTCCAACTTCTCTTTTTCTTTCCATTATACTGGTAAGGAAGAGAACTGCTAGATTTTTATGATGTAGAAAATAATATTTACTTTTTACACTTCTTCTTTGGCTATATTTCACTCTCATGATATACAGCAGGAAAAATGTTAGTGACTAATGAATATTTTTTTACTCTTTTAAGAAAATCAGCTTAGAGCTTTAACAGTAGTCAAAACTGAAAGCTCTTGATTTTTAAAGGATAAGATGGTAGTATTTTCCCACCAAATTATGGTAGAAGCTAACCAGGACTAAAGGAAGGCATGGTAAATAGCTGCCTGGGTCACCTAACATGTAAAGGATGCCGCAGTAGACTTGTTCTTGTTGTTGTTTCAGTACCTAGGACAGTATATGGCACATAGTAGATATTAAATAATCACTTATTCATTGATTATTGAATGAGTAATGTGGAATAAGCTGGGAAAGGTAAACTGAAGCTAGACCATGAAGGGCTTTAAATGCCAAAACAAAGGTTTATTCTAGCTTCAATAAGGAGCTACTAAATCTGTTTGAGCTAGGGAAAGACATGGTCAAGCCTATGCTTTAGGAATTTTAATTTGACAGCTGCGGGCAATGGGAGAAAAAGGCAGATACAAAGGAGGGAAGGAAGGAAGGAAGAGAGGGAAGAAGGAAAAGATGGAATGGGAAGGAAGGAAATAAGAAGGAGAGGAAGGAAGGCAAAAAGGAAGGGTGGAAGGGAGGAAGGAAAGAAGCAAGGAAGGAAGGAAAGGATGGAGGGAAGGAAGGAAAAAAGGAAAGAGAGAACAGATGGAGGTAGAAGGAAGGAAACAAGAGAAGGAAGAATGAAGGAAGAAAAACAATAAGGAAGGGAGGGAGGAAACGAGAGGGAGGAAGGAAGAAAGGCAGAAAGGAAGGAAGGAAAAAAGAAGGGAAGGAAAAAGAAAGGAAAGAACAAGGAAGCAAAAAAGAAGAAAGCTATTGCCTACTATGTGCCAGGCACTGCACCAAGTGCTTTATAAATATCATCTTATCTGATCCTTATAATAACCCTAGGATGTACATACTATGTTCTATCTCCATTTTACATTTAAAGGAGCTGTGACAGACTTGACAAAGAAGCTAGCACAGCGTTCAGGGACACATAGCTAGAAAGTGGATGAGGCCAGGGTTTGAACTCGGGTTTTCATAAGGTCAGTTCTATCCACTATTCCACCTAATTAAGTTACCCGGGAGACAGAATGATGCAGAGATACCAATTAGATCCTTATTACAGTGGTTCAGCTGAGAGATGATGAAGAAGCGAATGAGTGTAACTCGTGTGCCTGGAAAGAAAATGATGGATGTGAAATGTTGTGGACATAGAAACAAGAAAGTGGGGTGAAGAAAAGGAAAGAAAAAAGATTGACTCTGAGTTGGTTGTGATCTCAAATGACTAGAGAGACAAGCCCTCAAGAGCCAGGGGAATTAGGAAGAAGGCTGAGTTTTGGGTGGAGATAATGAATTAAGTTCCATCCCCAACCTAATAGTAAAGCTGAGTGGAATCATGTGTGGCCATACTCCTCTAAACCAATATGGGAAATTCTTGCTTTATGTAAGTAGACTGTTCTGTAGACCTCTATCTAAAGGAATTTTTACCTTTGACTGTGGGGAAGGAAAGGACTAAGAGAAGCAGGAAAGAACCTAGCACGGTATTCAAGGACACATGAGCTCCTGGGACAGGGAAGCAAGATCAGGAGGAGGAAATGGGCAGGGGGAGTCATGTAAAGGTGTGGCCAGTACAAAGAGGAAGAACAAGGTGGGATGTGCAGAAATGTGGGCACCTGACATGGATATAGACAAGAGAGGATGGGCAACATGTGGGGACCACAGACAGATATGTGATGGAAGACAGATGCACAGGTGAGAAGGTGGACTGTGGCAAAGGTCTATTCTCTTGGGGTCAGTAGTCTCAAGCCAAACTCCCATGAGTACTCTCTGGACATCTGTTCTGCTTTAATTTGGCAGAATTTCTTTTTTTGTGTTTATTTGTTTGTTTTAGAGTAAAGTCACAGAGTGCTGAGCCAAGGGGCAAGAATAGAGAGAGGGAGAAAGAGAAAGAGAGAAGAGCACAGTATTACACAGGAAAATAGAGGTGCTTTTTTTGGAATGTGGATTTATGTCAGAATTCTTTATGTAAAGAATTTGCATAACGTGAATCAATGTAAAGCAAAAACTTTTTGTGCTCTAAGATCCCAACAGATAACTCCCATCTATGACTGGTGACTGCTTCAACAGCCCCTGAAGGCGTTACTCTAGACTATCACGCCAAGGGTGGTTTGGTAGGACCATATTGCTAGAAGAAATCTATTCCTACAACTGAAGGTGATCTTCCCTTTCATTCTTTATGATGTAAATTGGATATGTTTAGTCTCAGACAGTAAATACTAAAGTCATTGGATCATAGTACATAGAATTGTAAAGCAATATAGCTACACAACCCCCTTTTAGAGATGAAGAAATTAAGACCCCAAATGTCTGGAGATTTGAATACTATGGAACTGAGAAAGAAAGAGAAACACTGATCTTCACACTTCAATTAGATGGATTAGTTACCACAATACTTCAGGAAATATTTAGGAGCATCAGAGAGCTGCTATATTTGACTTTGAGATGATTACAATCCAACTTGACTATGATGACTATTGCAATAGCCTTCTGCTATTGAAGGCAATATCCTTCATCTTCTCCCACTTCAAACTCCTCCAGTCAAGGCAGTGATTTTCCTAAAGTTTAGGTCCAGTCATATCATATACCACCACCACTACCCCCATTTCATAAACCTCCTTGGCCACTATGACCTCCAGGATGAACTACAAAATCCTCTCTTTGGAGTTCAAAGCTCTTCATAACCTAGTCCCCTCCTATCTTGCCCAGCATCTTATACCTTACTCTCTCTCCAAAATGTGCTCTTTGATAAATAATACTGGGCTCTTGACTGTTCCATGAACAAGACTCTCCATTCCTCAGCTTCTGGAATTTTCCCTGGCTTCTTCCCAAGCCTGGAAAGCTCTCCCTGCTCATCTCTGCCTACTGGCCTCCCTGGATTCCTTCTAGTTCAAATTGAAATCCCACCTCCTACAGGAAGTCATTTCCACTGCTCTGAATTCTTCTACCTTCTCTCTTGTAGTTGCCTCCTATTTCCTGCATATACCTTATCTGTAAGTATTTCTTTGCTTGCCATCTGCCTCATTAGACTGTAAATTCCTTGAAGGCAGGGACTATCCTTTGCCTCATTTTGTATCCCCAGTAACTAGCAAAATATCTGGAAATACTAGGTGCTTAACAAATGTATTGATTGATTAATTGATGAGCAAAGGAATAAAACCAGGCAATAGGAGCATCAAGTATAGAAACTGAGAGTTTGAGCCTGCAGGGATGCACTTCAGAAGCGACATTAGAACACAGTGTATGCTGAGATAGATATATGTGAGTTTGGTTGATTGCTGGTTATCAAACATGAGGAATGCAAGAAGGCTTATAGCTATAGAGATCAAGAACCTTGACTTGTGTCTCCTTCTGCAAAATCATCATGCAGAGGCCTAAGGCTTGCAAGCCTGGTTGGTGGTATCAGATATACAGCAAATATAAGGAAAGAAGCCACAGTGGCAACATGTCCAAAATCAAAATTTTTTTCTAGGATAATCTGGCTGAATCATGAGTGCAACAAAGTTTGCCTCCAAGTTTCTGCTTCCAAACAATAATGTTCCAGTGAGTGAGATGAGGTGGGGAAGGAGGGAGGAGTGGAAGGAAGGAAATGGGACCAAAATATTATAGTACTTTTATCTAAACCAGTGATAACATTGCAATGTCTGTAGCCAAAAGAGATCCTAAAAAAGGGGAAAGGACCTACTTGTACAAAAACATTTATAGTAGTTCTTTTAGAAGTGGCTTAGAATTAGAAATTGAGGGGATGCCCATCAATTGGGGAAAGGCTGAACAAACTGTGACTTATGGATGTGATAGAATATTGTTGTGCTATAAAAATGACAAGCAGGATGATTTCAGAAAAATCTGGAAAGACTTCCAAGAACTGATGCAAAGTGAAGTAAACAGAACCAGGAGAACACTGTACACAGGAACAGCAATATTGTGCAGTGAAAACTGCGAATGACTAAGCTATTCTCAGCAATGCAATGATCCAAGACAAACCCTAAGGACTAGTGATAAAAAATGAAATGCTATCCCCCTCCAGAGAAAGAACTGATGTTGTCTGCATACAGACTGAAACATATTTTTCTTTTCCTTTCTTCCTTCTTTCCTTCCTTCCTTCCTCTCCCTGTCTTCCTTCCTTCCTTTCTTTTTTCTCTTTCCTGTCTTCTTGCACAAAATGACTAAAATGTAAATATTTTATATAACTGCACATGTTTAACTTATATCAAATTGCTTACTGTCTCAGGGAATGGGAAGGGGTAGAATTCGGAACTCAAAACTTTTTTTTTCCTTTTTGGAGGGCAATTGGGGTTAAGTAACTTGCCCAAAGTCACATGGCTAGTAAGTGTGTCAAGTGTCTGAGGCTGAATTTGAACTCAGGTCCTCCTGACTCCAGGGCCAGTGCTCTATTCACTGTGCCACCTAGCCACCCCTCAAAACTTTTTTTAAATAAACTTTTAAAATGTTTTAAATGTGATTGGGGGAAAATAAAATATTATTTTTTTAATTAAGTATTCATCTCAGTTCAAATGTGTAACAGGTAGTAGATCTGGGATTCAAATTCAGGTCCTCTCATTCCAAATCCATTCCCATTATAGCATATTTAGAAACGAAAGGTTAGAATATGAATATCTTGTCATCTATCTCCCTGGGGAATCAGTACCTCACTACAGGACACTGATAGACAGCTTGAACTGCTAAAGATTAAAAGGCATCAGAGGGTAGTTTTATGCAGACAACCAGGAGGTTAGCAAGTGGTCTGTGATAAGTTGTGACTCAGATTCTTGCATGAGATCCAATTAACTGAGGATCCCCACCTTTCCTGGAGAATAGATAGTAATATAAGTGTAAAATTAGTCACCTATGATATTTGGTTGTATTGGAAAATTTGGAGGACAGTCCCAGTTTTACTCTCTACACATCCATT
The DNA here is from genome assembly GCA_028646575.1 of Pseudocheirus occidentalis. NCBI lineage: Eukaryota > Metazoa > Chordata > Mammalia > Diprotodontia > Pseudocheiridae > Pseudocheirus > Pseudocheirus occidentalis. Next base: position 10,500 of record JAQQSW010004554.1, read on the forward strand.
TAGATTTTTTTAAAGTTGGATCAATTTGCTTTCAGTTTTCATTTTAATCTCCCTGGGTCTATGTTTCCCCATCTCTACAATGAGATAGGTGGATAGAGGATTACCAAGGTCTTTTCCAGCCCTAAATCCTTTGATGGTATGATCTTTTCTGAATGAATGGTCTATGACTAAAGGACCCAGTCAAGGCAGAGAAGAGGCTATCACTATTAGCCCAACCCTAATGCTATCTTGTCTGAGGTTTTCTTAACTTCTTTTCTGATAGGTCCATTATCTTGAGCTAAGGGAAGTACTGACCCCTCTTTTCCTCTCCTGTTTCCTATCTGCTGCTAATACCAGTTCTTAAACAACCTGATCAAAGTGTGAAACCTCCCTTTTGCCACTTTATGTCACCTGGAAAAGGGAGATTTTTGTCTGTTTTTAATGACCTTAGAAACTTAATTTCAACTGGAATGAAAACACAGGGTGGCTGGTTGGGCCAAATGAGGTAGTGTGTGTAAAGTATTCTGAAAACTTAGAAGCTCTGAGTAAAGGTCAGCTACTGTCATTACTATTACTGCAAATAATCAAAATCAAATCTTTATCACCTCTTTTTGGATGTGGATCAGATAGAAATAGTATTGGGACAAGTCCTTATCATATTATTCTTCTATATTTAATGTTCCGTTGTTGTCATGCCCAACATTTTGTGAACCTCATGTTGGGTTTTCTTGGCAAAGACTTGTGGCTTGTCATTTCCATCTCCAGCTCATTTGATAGATGAGGTAAACTGTTAAGTGACTTGCTCAGGGTCACACAGCTAGTAAGTATCTGAGACTGGATTTGAATTCAAGAAGATGAGTTTTCCAGGTTCCAAGCTCAGTGCTCTATGCACTACACCACCCACTTGCCCTACTCTGTTATTGTTGTTCTGTCAGGTCTAACTCTTCAAGACCCCATTTGGGGGATTTTCTTGGCAAAGACACTTGAATGGTTTGTAATTTCCTTCTCCAGCTCATTTTGTAGATAAGAAAACTGAGGCAAACAGGGTTAATGGACTTGCCCAAGGTCACACAGCTAGTAAGTGTCTGAGGCTGGACTTCAGGTCCAGCATTTTATCCACTGATCCACCTGTCTGCCCATGAAATGTTCTACTATAGGTATCAATGATCTCTTAATTGCCCTATCAAATGGACTTTTATCAATACCAATCCTTCTCAACCTCTGTGTAATATATGAAATTTTTATTGGCTTCTCCCAGATATTCTTTCCTTTTTAAATTTGCACAACACCACTCTCTCCTACTTCTTCTTCCATCTGTACAAGCACTACTCGGTCTGTTCTGCTGGTCCTTCATCAGAGGGTAAGGGGGGAAGGAGTGGAGGGGAAAGGAGGGGAATTCTAGCATGATAGTGCAGGTAGAGACAGAACTAGGCTTCAGATCTCAGCTCTAAGAGTACTGAATTTGATTATCAATTGATTAATTGGTGAACAGAGGAATAAAACCAGACGGCAGGATGATCAAGTATAGAAACTGGGAGTTTTAGTCTATGGTGATGCACTTCAGAAGTGACACAAAAACAGAGTGTCTATTGAGATACATGTGAGCTTGGTTGATGGCTGGTTATCAAACTGGACTCTGCCACTTCTTTGCTGTGTAACCTTGGGCAAATCACTTAACGTCTTTGAATCTTTATTTCTGTAACTATAAAATGAAACAAAGGAATTAGACTAGACCTCTAAATTTTCTTCTAGTTCCAAAACCTGTCACCTTCAGTCCTGCTCTTGAACAAGGTACTGGACTTTCCCTACTATGTAGAGAATAGGGTTGAGAAAATAAGTTCTTATAGAGTCAGGCAGGAAAGAAGAATCTGGTCATTGAAAGTAGTCCTGAAAGCAATAATATGTGGTGATCACTCTGTGATATGTGAGATGAAAACAGTTTTAACCTGGGAGTCACGGCTGTCTGAAGATGGGTATGCTCAGGTTAGTGCTTCCTGATGAGTTCAGTTTGCAGACTTCAGTTCGAGAAAAAGCCAATTACCTTTCTAAACATTCTTTTCCCACCTGGAATGTGACAGGCCCAACCATTCCTCTTGACCCTTGAGTCTGCCCCTGCTTCCCAGAGTCATCCCGCAGGTCAGAGGCATATCAGAGGGTGTGTTCTGGGGAATCACCCTGATACCTCTGGCTCTTGGCTGTGCTCCGTGGAACACAACATCAGGGAAGTTTCAAGCAGCAAGACAGACCCTAGAAAATCCATTCCTCTCATCAGTTTCTGACAGTCTGTTTCATTCAGCAAATGGATGGGTGGAGGGGGGCTTGAGGAAGCAGCATGTTTAGCAGTCTGTGGGCCAACCAAGCTGATGTCGAGGACCTAGGCTCCAGAGCAGGCCTGAGAAATGACCCAGCAAGAGAGAAGTGCTTCTCTGCGGGAATAACACCTTCCTGCCAGCCATAGCAGAGAAGACTCTGAGGAGTGCCAAGAACAAATTTGGACGGGGGTACATCTCTGAGAGTCTGGGTTGGTGGATTTCTCTGGAAATTATGCTTTTTCTCTGTGAACTGTTTCCAGGATTCTATTTTTCTTCTGCCTATTTTTTCCTTCCCATCCTGTATTGGAGATTAATCAAAATTAGATGCAGAAATTAAAGTAGGCACTGAATGAAAATTAAAAATTAAAAAGGCATTGAAAGGAAAGTTAGAACTTCACCCAACCTTGACATAACACAGATAATGGCAAAAAAAAATAGATAATTAAAGTAGATAGACAGACAAGAGGCAGAGTTTACATTTGTATTCCCAGACCCAAGCACAGTGCCTGGCACGCAGAAAGAGCTTAATAAATGCTTACTGAGTAACTAACACCATGACAGCTCAGCAACTGCTCTGCAATTTGCTTAAAGGCTTCAAGAATTCCCCGATGAAACAGGTATATGCAACATGTCCTTATATAGCTATGTCTATGATAAAGGAAGGATTTGAACTCCGGTTTTCAACCTTCTAAGGATAACTCCTTATTCCCTATACCCTTCTACCTCACAATAATGACGAATTAAAAATGTATTTAATAGCCTAACTGTTAAAAACCTTAAAATGTTGCCAATCAAGTCACAGAATCTCAAGGTTGAGTGATGTCTCAGAAGTGTAGCCCAACTTCTGGTAATGTATCTCCTGGACAATGGGATAAAAGCTGGCTTTGGAACCTACCTGCATAACCTTGTCAAGTCACATAACTTCCCTAAGCCTCAGTTTTACTATCTGAGAAAATAAGTAGAGGTTAGATAGATGGTATCTGAAGTCTCCTGCATTTCCATATCTATGATTCCATTATATCTATGAATCCCATGACCATTCCTAAAAACTGGCTATTCAACTTACAATTGAACATCTCTTGTAATGTGGAGCTCACCAGGAATCACATTTATTTTTCTTGACTCCAGAAATAAGAACTAAGAGCATTGAGTGGAAATTACATAGAGGCGGATTTTGGTTTGATTTAAAAAAAAAACTTTATAGCTTTTTGGCTCTAGTCAAAGTGAATTAAACTTATTATCTGATCATGTTCTGTGTCTTTGCTCAAAATGTTTGATCAATTAATTAACCAACACACATTTATTGAGTATCTACTATGAACCAGACATTGTGCTAGGTGATGAACCTACAAAGGAAATAAAGAAAAGAAAAAAAGAAACAGTCCTGCCCTTAAAAAACTTACATTATCCCTTACCAGAGAGATAATCTGTACCTAAGTAAGTATGTACAAAATAAACATATTAAACATATATCCACCCTGTCTGGTGTTATATTTCAGAAGGTTTGTTTCTGGGCCCAACACAGATCAAGAGAACTAGGAGGAGAAAGACAGAGACAAAGACACAGAAAGAGAGAGACAGAGAAACAAAGAAAAAAACAAAGAGAGGGAGGGAGGATAG
>JAQQSW010004555.1:0-14410 GCA_028646575.1 Pseudocheirus occidentalis
CATTTATATTCACTTCACCTATCCTCATACTGAGAAAAGTTTCATAAGTTACAGTGATCATTTTTCCATGTAGGCATGTACATAGTTCAACTTTGATAAGTTCCTTATGATTTCTTTTCCCTGTTTACCTTCTCATGCTTCTCTTGCTCCTTGTATCTGAATGTCAGATTTTCTATTCAACTCTGTTTTTTCATCAAGAAAGCTTGAAAGTCCCCTTTTTCATTGAATGACCATATTTTCCCCTTAAACATTATACTCAGTTTTGCTGGGTAGGTGATTCTTGGTTTTGATCACATCTCCTTTGACCCCTGGAATATCATATTCCAAGCCCTTTGATCCCTGAATGTAGAAGCTGCCAGATCCCATGTCATCCTGATTGTGTTTCCACAGTATTCAAGTTGTTTATTCTTGGCTGCTTGTAATATTTTCTCCTTGATCTGGGAGCTCTGTAACTTGGCTATAATATTTTTATGGGTTTTTTGGGGGGGATCTTTTTCAAGACATGATTGGTGAATTTTTTCAATTTCTATTTTTCCCTTGGGTTCTAAAACATCACCACAATTTTCCTTGAGAATTTCTTGGAGGATGCTTTCTAGGTTCTTTTTTGATCATGGCTTTAAGGTAGTCCAATAATTTTTAAAAAGAAGGAAAGTGTAGAAAGCTCTTATTTCATTAAATGACCATATCCTTGCCTGAAAGATTATGCTCAGTTTTGCCAGGCAGTTGATCCTTGGTTGCAGTCCTAGCTCTTTTGCCTTACAAAATATCAAATTCCAATCCCTCCTATCTTTTAATGTAGAAGCTGCTAAATCATGTGTAATCCTGACTGTAGTTCCACAATATTTGAATTGTTTATGTTTGGCTGTGATATTTTCTCTGTGACCTTGTAGCTCTGGAATTTGGCTACTATATTTCTTGGAGTTTTCAATTTGGGATCTCTTTCAGGAGGAGTCTGGTGAACTTTTTCAATAACTATTTTACCCTCTGATTCTAGGACCTCCAGGAGTTTTCTTTGACAATCTCTTGGTGGATGTTGTCCAGGCTGCTTTTTTCATCCTGGCTTTCCAATAGACCAGTAATTCTTAGGCTATCTCTCCTGGATCTGTTTTCCAGGTCAGTTGTTTTTTGAGTGAGATATTTTACACTTTCTTCTAATTTTTCAATCTTTATGTTTTATTTGACTGACTCTTGATGCATCATAAAGTCCTTAGCTTCAATTTGACTGATTCTAATTTTTAGTGAATTATTTTCCTCAATTTGTTTTTGAAGCTCCTTTTTTGGGAGTTATTTTCTTCAGCTAGATTTTGAACCTCCTGTTCCAGTTCACCAATTTTGCTCTTTAAGGATTTGTTTTCTTCAGTCAGATTTTTTTTTTCAGTTTGGTCACTGTAGATTTAAATTCATCTTCTACCTCTCTAATTTGGTTTTTAAAATCTTTCTTGAGCTCCTCAAAGAATACTTTTTGGACTTGAGACAAATTCATACTTTCTTCTGTGGTCTCCAGTAGTGGGTATAGAGTCCATATTGTCCTTGGTTGTTCTTGCTCACTACAAAAGGATTGTATGGTTCTAGATCTCACAGACTCTTTCTTGCCCATTATCATTGCCTATGTCCTGAATTTTTAGAGTGGCTCTCTGGTTCTGAGGTACAGATATATTATGTTTCTCAAGCTGGGACCTAGGAGTTTGGTTGTTAACTTTGTGTGCTGTAGCCTCTGAGTTTCTAGACTGAGGCCAAGGCCAGGACTCTCAGTGTTTCCCCTGTGTTACCTTGATGCTCACAGAGTAACCTGTGGGGCAGGGGTGGGCTGGCCACTTCAGGTTTCTACCTCTGTGTCTCTGGGCTATGGCTCAAGCAGGCTCAGCTGCTGGAGACCAGTAGGCTTGATTCCTGCAGATTTCCCTGGTGGTGTTAAGGCCCACCTGGTCTTGTGTTTTTAGTGCTTGCTGGCTCTACGCCCTTGGGCTTCCAGGGCTCCTGATGATTAGTTGAGGTGCAGCTTGTTAGGATGCCTCCTGCCTTTCACTTCAGACTTCATACTGACTCACTTCTTCCATCCTCAGTGACTCTTAAACCTGAGGCTCTTTCCATTAATTCAGGATTTTACTCTGGATGGGGCATTTATCTCTAGGTTTTCTGGGTCAGGGAGGGGGAATTAAAGCAGCTAGCTTTTATTCTGCCATCTTGACTCCTGGAAGTTCAGCTATGTGATTTTAAACATCCAGACTGGGGCTACTAGCCCCAGGAGAAGCTGCTGTCCCTGCTGTGGGCCCTGTGCTTTCTCTTACCCAGCTCTGACAGATCCTCCATCCTGTGGTGAGATGGCTGTGAATTGCCCTTGGGGTGGGTGTATCTGCTGGCTGCGGCTCACTCTTACTGCTGTGCTCTGCTCTTAGGTCTGTGCTGGTGCAGCCCCCATGTGCTTTGCACTCCCCATGACCAGACCCAGATGGACACTTTCCTAGGTTGGGAATCTGTCATGCTCTGTCTTCCAATGGACTCTGTTACTCTAAAATCCATTCAGATTCAGTTTTTAAAGTTTAGTGAGCGGGTTCACAGAGGAACTTAGAAAAGGTACTGCTTCAGTTCTACCATCTTGGACCCACTCCCCAAAAGCACATTATTAATCCCAAGAATTCTGTACAGGGCTGAAGCATCATAGAAGGTTAGGGACCTTGCGGATAAAGAAGGGCACAGAGAAGAAAGATGATTTCCTCTAAGTCACACAGAAAGCAGATATTAATCAGAACTTGGAATCAGATATCATCATCTCCCAGATCAGTTCCCTATTAAAAATATTATAGGGGTGTCTAGGACCCCAATTGCTTTGCAAAAAATAATAAAAATATTATCATTATTATACCACACTCTGTCTCAATACAGCCCCCTCCATTTTGTTTTGTATTTCATTTTTAAATTTTTATTTTTTATTATGAACTTGAGAAACATGCAAAAATCAACTTTTTCAATATACCAAGAGGAAGAGACAAAGATTATATGTGAAACTGCAGATGTCTATTTTGTAATTGCTTGCTTTAAGACACACACACACGCATGCACGCACGCACGCATGCATGCACATATACGTAAGAAAGAAGTACAAGAGTAAACCCGTTCTGCTTGCTTATGTGTCTCTTTAAACTTCTTTCTGTTCTATTCTATGCCTTTAAAAGATTTTGTTTTCACCCTTTTCTCTGTTTTGTTTTTGGCATTGCTATGACCAGCAATCCCCTCCTACTCCTTATTTTACAGAGGAGGGAAATGAAGCACAGAAAGGTCAATTTGAAGGTGGAGGCATTTCTAAACACAGTGAATGGATTCTGTAAGTGCTGATAATACAAAGATAAAAATGAATATGGTTCCTGGTTTCAAGGAATTTAAATTTTATAGGGGGTGAGGAGTAGGGACAGGTATACAAATAAGCAAAAATAAAATTTATATGAAATTGATATGGATTTTATTGGCAATAGAAACATTAATATCTGGGGAGATCAGGAAAGATATTATGTATGACTATCCCAGTATTATGACCACTGAACCATCTTTCTGGTTGTTATGTTTGAACAATGAATGACAGGAATGGCTTTATAAATACACACTCACACACGTACACACACATATAACTTCTCAAAGGTGGAGAGGTTCTCTTGTTCCATTGGGGCAAGTGTTCCACTGAGAATGGCTCCTTCAAATTGCTCTGTCATAAAAGTTTCCTAACTCTGAGTTGTGACAAAAGATCAAATCACCATCTTCAAAAACATTTCACATTGGTCCCCTACTTTCAGTATCCTTGGAAGGTGGAAGTGTGGTATGAGGGCAGGAGGAGGAGGTGGTAAATGAGAAAAAACTCAAAAGGTGCTAAATGAAGCAAGAAACCCTTGCAGCAATAGGGGCAGGGGATGGCAGTGATAGGAATGGGCTGATTCTTCTGTGAAACTAACCTAGTTCCAATTATAAGCCACAGCATGTGAGGTGAGCAGGGGAAGTGGAAAAAAAAGACATACATGCTAGGACTTCTCTGGCTGCCTTCCCAGGACACACAGAGAAATATTCATATCATGAAAGTCTGCTAGGGATCCCATCAGTAAGTCATGCTCTTCCTGATTTCCAGTTTCACACATGGGTCTGATTCATTCGTCAAAACAAATGAAAGTGCTACAAGACTGCAAAACAACCATTTGATAACCACTAGAGGGAAGGTCTATTCTTACTCATTAAGAACTCCCTTCTTCCCACCCCAATTATCCTATAAGCATAATAGCAGCATAATGTAGACTTATCCCTTGCTATAGCGCTGACTCAGTTCACAGTTTTTAGTGGTCTTGTCAACTCTGGCCAAGATGATTATAGTAATTGTTCAAAACCGAATACAGTTATCCCTTCACATCATGACTTTCCCAATGGCAGTTTTGATATATCAGGTATCAGAATAAGAAATTAAATGGGAATTTGGGGGGAGTTTTGTGGAAGCTGCAGACGACACAGAGTCCATGGCCAAATACTTAACCCAAATAAGATACTATAAACACCTCGTAAAAATAGAAAAAAAATCAGACTTCTTCTCTGGTATGAAGGAAGGGCCAAAAAAAGATGTGCTTTTTCCAGGACACAGGTGTGCTGCCCCCTAACTCCTGCAATGTGGAAGAGATAACTGTATATAATGCCTTACCTCTGCCATCCCCCCCAAAATTAGTTAATCAACAAATAAACATTTATTAAATTCTACTAAGTGCTAAGCACTGGAGACACAAAGACAAAAATGAATTAAACAAAACAACAAACTCTCTGTGCTATGTCAGAGATAATAATTTATTCTTAAATTCTAGTTCCTGCTATTAAGTATGCCTCTTATTTCTCTCCCCTTTCACGTATAATCATTTACTAAATCCTATTGATATGACCTCTGAAATAGCTCTCACAGCTATGTCCCTTCTCAATATTTCCATTATGACATCCTCTCTTTACCACCCAACTGAGTTATGTTGATAACAGGTCTTCTTATCACCACTATATATGCCCTCCAAAATATCATTCATTTAACTGTTAGACTTAATTTCCTTATGCATAGACTTTGTATTATTCCTCTTTTCCTCAAAACCCTTCTCAATAAGTTTGTTACAAGAGTAAATGAATAAATGCATATGGTGAGTTTGAGATTCCACTGGTAGATCTAGATAGAAATCTGTATGGGGGGGGGGGCGGCTAGGTGGCGCAGTGAATAGAGCACCGGCCCTGGACTCAGGAGTACCTGAGTTCAAATCCGGCCTCAGACACTTAACACAAAAACTAGCCGTGTGACCTTGGGCAAGTCGCTTAATCCCAACTGCCCTCCAAAAAGAAAAAAACAAAACAAAGCAAAAAAAAAATCTGTATCAGGAAGTCGAAAATATGGTTTAAGACCATGAATGAAATATCAGGGTTGGAGATAAAGTTAATATAGTTAAATTTATGGAAGTAGATGACATCACCAAGGAAAAATTTAGAGAAAGAGAGTACTATGCAAAGACAGGGACTAAGGCCAGAACCTTGCGGAATTCTCACACTTAGAAGATGGTAAGAGTGAGAGAAGCAGGTGATGGAAACAGAAGGATCAATTAGAGAGTGAGAGAGAGAATTTCCTCATTTGCAAAAAAGAAGGAATTAGGTTAGCTTATTTTGCAGTTCTAAATCTGATCTGTGTGTGTGTGTGTGGGAAACTAAACTTATAAATAGAATATTATACTGCATGAAAAATCAATGTAGATGTTTGAGAAAGAAAATACTGGTCAATAGTGTTAAATGTTAGAGAGGTCAAAAAGGATGAGGACCAAGAAAAAGCTATTACATTTACTAATTAGGAATCATTAGTTCTTTTTGAGAGAAGACTTTCACCAGAGAAGTGTGACTGTTGAAATTCAGGTGAGGAAAGAATAGAGAGATTTTCTATTACACACATACATACATACACACATACATACATACACACACCCATACATACATACATACATACACACATACACATACATACATACATACCTGCATACATATATATGTATATATATATATACTCATGGATCAAAGTATATTTCTGGATCTAAAATCTTGGGGGAAATGGTTTCTGGATCCTCTAGAAAATTACAGAATGTTAATTTATTTGATTTCCAAAAAAATATTCCTTCTTTTAGTATATTAACAGCTAAGAGATGAATTTATATTTAAATATTGGAATCTAGAAGTCTATGTGGACTTGGTATTGAAAATCACATTGTATATCACACCCCAGTGAGACATGTCTACCAAAGTGTGTGTGTGTAATAATGTTTGGTGCTTCCATCATTTTGCATATACTTCCCCTATTTTTCTTTCTTGTCACCAATTAGCGTTTAATGAACTAAGGGAGAGTCAATTATTAAAAAGTGACTCCAGGGGTCAAACATGTTTGCTTTTCACAATAGAGTCACAAATGTGTAGTCTCTGCCTCCTCTGTGTAAATGATTGTTTGCTCCCTTTCTACATACACTGATTTTGCTATAAGTTTAGGTCTTGATTTATCTAGAATGAATATCTCTTTAGAGAGCAGGAAAAAGTTAATCTTTACTTTTGGTGTAGGGGAATACAATTACACAGTTTGTAGAGGTTATCTTTTTTCTGTCACTTTATGAATATATTTTGAAGGGAGCACTGAAGAATAAATGTGCTTATTTTAAATGCAAAAAGAATTGAATAATTGTGCCATTTATATTACAGAATCTTATAACTCAACTATTACCTATTAGTTTTAATTAGAAGGCAGTACCAGTTTCATGAATTTCTAGCCACATCATATACTTGTGAACTTTGAAAATATAAAAGAGTTTTGACTTGTGAAAGATCTGCAATGGAACCTTTTTATAATGCCATTAAAGGCCATGGTATAGACTAATGTACTTCCAGGAATGACCCCTCCCCACTTCCTTCAATTGACACAGTCTAACGTGAATCTGATTTGTGCCAAGATCTTCTCTAGCAAAAGAATAGTTTTCTTCTAAAGTTCCAATGCAGTCTTTGGCAGAGGCATCACTTCCTACCCCAATTTCCCTGACACAGTGTCAAGAAACCAGGAAAACTGAAAGAATGCTGCAGCAGGGTGGCTGGTGATAGTGGTTGTTTCTAGACTGGATGACTTCATATGCCAGTTACTGACTGGCATACAAGGCTCACTGGCCTCTGCTTCAGTGATTCATTACCAATTCATAAAGTAAATAATCTTACCAAAGTTAAACAAAAATCTAATGTCTACTTTCATGTATTATTCAGGTCTGTAATTTGCATTAAAGATAAAACACTTTTTGATAAAAATAATTTTACTTAATAAATTGAAGAGGGTTTTTATCCAATACCACATGATTTTTTAATAGCTAAAAAGTTGCTTTTCAAAGTTATTGTTATCAGTTGATTTTTATCTTAATTACACTGAGGTGCTAACAACTTTCATTCCATCACTTTTCTTCACATTTTGTAAATAGTAGTTTGAATTATATATACTTATATCACACACATTTATATTTCTGTCCATATACAATTATAATAACATGTAACTGGAAGTAACTTTGTCCATTCCCATATGAAAAAAAGTTTAAAGATATGTTTTGTTCTTATGTCATTCATTTCCTGATATACCCCACCCCAAACACCCACTGGACCCGCCTTTATAGCAAAAAAAGTAAACAAAAGACAAAATCCAAAACAAAATGAAACAGAACAAAAAACCCAATGGAGCAAAACCAACTGAGAGAGAAACTTCCTTTGACAGTTTATGTGAGATTTAGTTCCTGGAATATCCTCCCTCACTACTGAGAGATGGGAGATATGTTTCATCATCTTTGATACAGGATCCAGACTAGTCATCACAGTAATTCAGAATCCAGTTGTCCTTTCTTAATATTTTCCTTTATATTACTCTAACTATTGTGCATATTTCCTCCTGGTTTTGCTTACTTTACTCCCCATGAATTCATGCCAGTTTCTCTGAATTTTCATGTCTAGAATTTAAATTGATAATGAAACAAATAGGAAAGTTCTGATTATGCTTTCTATAAGCCTTTGCTAGTAGCCTGCCATTCTACTGGTCGTTTTCGGATCCCAAGGACACTTATGTTGAAAGAACTTGGATTGTATTAATTCATAATGACTGGCCCTAATGATGAGTACTCACAACAGTGAACTGTGTGTCGTTGGTTTTCAAGGAGGTCAAGATCTCATTAATCTTCAAATGTAGGTACAGCTCAGTGCCAGTTTACCTTTTAAAGGCCAGTGCTTGATATAGACAGAGGGAAATGCTATCCACAATCCAACAGCTGCTTTAGCCAAAGGACATATGGGTAGCTCTTATTTTAGTTTATTTGCTTCATGAAGATTAAGTGAATTTGGTACATATTAGGATAATATTGCCTAGAATATGAACAACGGATGTCAATAAAACATCCTTTATTCTGTTGCCATCCACTTATTCATTGCTATTCTTACCTTATATGTGGGAGAAATTGACTATCAAGCCATCCTCAACATACCTAAAGGATTATACCTTTGCTGTTATCCATGTATTATTCATCCAGGCTCCAAAGCCATTAAAAGAATGGGGTCCTGGGTCTCACCCAGATAGATGTGGAGTGGAGAAAGAATTCTGACAGCCTTGCTGGAATACTTCTGTCAGGAAACTTTATAAAGATGGTATAATAATATCACACACTCTTATTGAATAGAATTGTTTGAGGATCAAGTGAAATTTGTACATACATGCAATACATATATACATACGTTATATATGTATATATAGTGCTTTACAAACTTTAAAGTGCTATTTTTTGGATAGATATTAATATTATTACTTCTATGGAAGAGTATCTATCATATAGGCATATAGTATATGATAATATGTTAATATATAGTTATACATTATATAATAATATATTTATATATTATTAATTATATAATTATATTATCTATATATTATATATTATTATACATAATAATCTATATAATCTATAATCTATATAATATAATAAATAATAATGTGTAGTACACATATTATTCTCCACAGCAGGGGCTCTCAAACTGGGATATATTTATTTAATAGTATTTTAAAGTTTACAAAGCACTTTACAAATATTATTTCATTTAATCCCCACAACATTCCTGGGAGGTAAGTGCTATAATTATTTCCATTTTACAGGGGAGGAAATTGAGGTACAGAGGGACTAAATGACTTTCCCAGGGCAAATGTATGCAGTTGGATTTGAACTCAGGTCTTCTTGACATCAGGTCTGTTGTTCTATCCACAGTACCATCTCACTGGTTTTTTTTTTAAATTTTTTTGGAGGGCATGGGGTTGTGACTTGCCCAAGGTCACACGGCTAGTTTTTGGGTAGAGTGTCTGAGTCTGGATTTGAACTCAGGTCCTTCTGACTCCAAGGCTGGTGCTCTCTTGACTGTGCCACCTAGCTGCCCCCCATCTCACTGTTTATGGAGATAACTTGGTAAATAACAACATTACTCTATTGAAATATTCCAAAGTGTACAATATTAGGGGGAAAAGTGTGGATTTGATAATTGAGAAACATTTGGCAAATTCATGATACTAAAATGTTATGTACCAAATAAAATTTTCTTTATGAAAAATTAATCTATTTCATTTCTCCTACGAGTAGTCACATAAATCTCTACAATGTATTTCTTTTTGTATTGAGAAGAGGATTCCAGGAAGGTCTTACTCAAAGTGACTAGATATGGGGATTGACAAAGATTAGGAACTCCTGCTCTGTGGCACTAGCAGAACCAGAATGAAATTGGGAAATGCTTAATAAAAGAAATAAATAAGCAGCACAGCACAGGTAATGTTAATTTGTGGTTTTCTAAGTCAATACGCCCCCATAGAGATCTCTTTCTATTTGGGTTTGACACCACTACTTTATGGGATATAGCTGGAGATAATGCTGACTCATCTTCCCTTTTCCAGAGGCTTAGAAGTACTAGGACTCATGTGATGGAACCTTAAGACACTGTAGTTGTGATAATTCAATTTAGTTACAACGGCTTTGAATGCTTTAAAGTTTTAATGGATCTGTGATCTTATCCATGTGAACTTTTCACCAATTGTACACAGGCATACAACTCATTCATACTTTATTCTTTGCAAATCCTGCCTATGTTCTCTGGTAAAACTTATACTGGGGGGTGGGGGGAGGTGGTGGTAGTGAGAATGGGGCATCAAATAAACCAAGAATCTTAGTTTGTAGGGGTTTTTTGCCACCATGAAAAGAGCTGCTAAAAATATTTTTTACATATATAGGGCATTTTCATCTTTCTCTTGTCTCTTTGAGGGATAGGTTTAGCAGTGGTATGGCTGGGTCAAAGGGCATGCACTGATTCGTAACTTTTTGTGAATAATTCCAAATTGCTCTTCAGGATCTACTTTGCAGGTGGACAACAGTAAGGGTGTATTTCAGAGGACCTAGGTGATGGGCAATTACAGTGCCAAACCCAAGTAAGTGAGAAGAGTCATCCTCTGAATTCTGTGTAGTGACAAAGCACTGAGCTCACCTTTACCATGGAAACTACACAATGTACACACTAATGTGACATTGTTTTCATTTGCATTCAGTTATATTCATGAGGGCATACCCTGTACAGTTGGTCAGTCCCAGTAAAGGTGAGAAGGTGGATGTCTTTAGTGCCCTACAGAGTGTGAATTCAGTCTCTCAAGGGGCATGTTTCCTGGCTTACATGTTCACATGCCAAGTTATGGCAAAATATCAGTGAACAGAGGCAACATGAGTCTAAATGGTGATCTGTTATTTTAAAGTCCCCTCTGGAGAGCTATCGCTAGTCCACACTTCTTAATTTCTGCTTTATACTTCCTGGAATTTGTCCTGATCAGAATGAAGACCTTGTCTTCAAGTTTCTTCTGTATTTTGATTGGCCACAGTCTTAATTTTAGGGGAGTCCCTTTTAGAAATACTCAATGTTAAGCAAACCGAAACTTAGTAAATGTATACACAGATTTATTTCATTAGGTGGAAATTGGTTACCTACCTCCCATTGGGCTGGGCAGGATGTGAGTGCCACACTCTTGCCCCAAACTGAGAAGGAAAAGGATTTTTATCTTAGTGGTTACATTAGATAAAGCCAAGCTTTCTTAGGTTTTAGGATAGAATGGAGTGTTTACACAAACAAATGTTTAGAGTCATCTTTATGTAGGTTAAAAAAAATATTTATTTTAATCTTCAGCATTCATTTTCAGAAGATTTTGAGTTCCAAATTTTCTCTCCATCTCTTCCTTCCCCCAACCCCAAGATGGCATGCTTTCTGATTGCCCCTTCCCCTAGTCTGCTCTCCCGTTTATGACTTCTCCTATCTTCTTCCCCTCACTTTTTTGTAAGGCAAGATAGATTTCTACACCCAACTTTATTTGGGTTGTACACCTTATTTCCTAGTTACATGTAAAAACAATTTTTAACATTTGTTTTTAAAACTCTGAGTTCCAAATTCTCCCACTTCTTCCTTCCCCATCCACCCTCATTGAGAAGGCAAACAATTCAATATAGGTTATTCATGTGTAGTTATGTAAAACACTTCCATAATACTCATGTTGTAAAAGTCTATTTCCCTCCATCCTATCCCCTCCCCCATTTATTCTATTCTCTCCCTTGACCGTGTTCCTCCTCAAAAATGTTTGCTTCTGATTACTCCCTCCCCCAATCTGCCTTGCCTTCTATTATTTTTCCCCCACACACTTATCCCCTTTCCCCTACTTTCCTGTACGGTGCTAATGTAGTTTTTGGAACATGGCTATTCTCCTCTACTATCCTCCAGCTTAGAGGACCTTAATCATTCATTTTAGTGCAACATCCCACCTCCTTTTCTGTTCATGCATTTTTTCATAGTATCTTTTTGCTGCTTCTTGCATGTAATTTTTCATTGGCCAATATACAATAGCCTATTTACACCCAGCATCCATCTTTCCATTGCCCTTTGGGTGACCTGTAATTTTGAATCTCCAGAGGTTGTGGTATTTCATGATTTATAGCCATATAGGATCAGTAAGGGAATACTGATGTTAAGAAAGTTAGTCCTTGTTTCAGGGAGGAGCTTGGCACTTAAAAGCACCAGACATTTCCCAAATGTGATGCAGTTTATTTTCTTTGTCTTATTAAGCTCTGGGTCTAGTACACTGCCCATTTTATGGGTTCATCTAATATATGTACTGATGGACAAGCTTTATCGGTTCTCCAATGGAATATCATAGTCTAGACAAATATTCTTCACCTGTTACTTTGATGAAGATTGTTAGTCCAAACCATTCCACGTTTATAGTTGTATAAGAAACTCCAAGACTTGATGTGATTAACATAATGTTATCTAAAAACAGGAGCATTTTAAGAACCTCACCACAAAGGACATGCCCCTTCTATTTGGGTTCAGTGCTGTGCATCCTCCATGAATGCCTAGAGAAACATTAGGCTACTATATGTCTATTGTCATGTGCTTAACTTGAGATTAATAATCAGAGAGTTTTTAAAGTTACCTTTGTTCCAATATCTTTCTAGAAATCCCATATGTGTATGATCTTAACATATGCCTGGAACATTGAAGGAAGACCTTTTAGACAGAGTTTTGCTCTATCAAATTGAAAGCTTTTTTTTTTTAAATAATAAACAAGCACAATGAACTCTTGTATTCATTTACTTCTCTTGTAGGCAGTTGAATGACTATAATCCTGTGGTGTGTGACAGAATATCATTTGTGAAAATCTGCCTTTTTCTTTTCTGATTTTTTCTTCAAGGATACCATCAATGAATGAATACATTTCTAGAGACAGTAAAGTAGGCATACCAGTTGGTAATTATGGGTGTCTTCTCAATTATCTTTTTTAAAAATAAATTTATTTAGTTTTTAGTTTTCAACATTCACTTCCACAAGATTTTGAGTTAAAAATTTTCTCACCATCTCTCCTCTTCCTCCAGTCCAATATAGCAAGCTTACTGAACACCCCTTCCCCCAATCTGTTCTCTCTAATGTCCTTCCCCATCCCCCCTTACTTTCTTATAGGGCAAGATGGATTTCCATACCCCATGGCTTGTATATCTTATTTCCTGGTTGAAAGTAAAAAAACAATTTTTAACATTCGTTTTTAAAACTTTGATTTCCATATTTTTTACCTTCTCCCCCTCTTACCTACCCTCACTGTGAATACAAGCAATTCAATATGGTTTGTACATGCATAGTTACACAAAACATTTCTACAATTGTCATATTGTGAAACACTAACTATATTTCCCCTTCCCATCCTATCCTGCCCCCAATTTATTCTATTTTCTCCTTTGAC
Organism: Pseudocheirus occidentalis; assembly: GCA_028646575.1. Lineage (NCBI taxonomy): Eukaryota > Metazoa > Chordata > Mammalia > Diprotodontia > Pseudocheiridae > Pseudocheirus > Pseudocheirus occidentalis. The sequence goes on from JAQQSW010004555.1 coordinate 13,343, forward strand.
TCTGCCCCTTTTTGAAAGTGTTTGATTCTAACTACCCTCTCTCCTAATTTGCCCTCCCTTCTGTCATACTCCCTCTTGTCCTCTTTCCTTCTACTTTCCTGTAGGGTAAAATACCCAATTGAGTGTGTATGTTATTCTTTCCTTAAGTCAAATCCAATCAGAGTAAGGTTGACTCACTTCCTTTCACCTTTCTACTCTACCCCTCCATTGTAACAGTTTTCTCTTGCCTCTTTTATGTGACATAATTTACCCTATTCTATCTCTCCCCTTCTCCTTCTCCCAATATATTCCTCTCTCACCTCTTAGTTTTACTTATTTTAAAAACAAACTAGTTGTTAGATGTCTTCTCCTTTTTCCAATTTCTTGAGAATCAATTCTTTAAAGACATCAGAATTGTGTTACTTTCCATATGTACCTCATTTTTGTATATTTAGTCTGGTTCAAGTGTTCATTTTGCCTTCTTTTTTCCATTTCTGTTTCCTTGTATAGTATTTCAGGAACTGTGATGGCAGTGTGGAATAGTGGAAAGAACACTGACTAGGGTGTAAAGCCAATCAGCAGTAGATACCTGAGAGAATGCTACTGTGAACAGCCTTTAAGATTCGGATTACACAGTACTAGCGAACACTGTTTATTCCATTACAAAATCAAGATTCAGTACAATATTCACAGTACAACAATTCACAATATTATATACAATATTTATAACAAGGAAAGTACAGAAAGGCACAAGGAACAAGAGAAGAATCATTTGGTTTCCCTAAGAGGGGAACCAGCTTCACATTTTTAGATTCAATCAGTCAAGTTAAAGATCCAATCAATCAATGAACAAAAGGAATGACCTAGTTTCCCTAAGAGGAAGTTGATTCCATCAACAATTCACAATATACTGTGATCTTCCACTCATGGTACAACCATTAACTTTAGTTTCCAAATAAAGTTCTTAGACAACCACACAAATCTTCCACCTCTTGATTTCCAACAAACCTCAGTTCAGTCCAAGGGGAAGCCTTTTCTTCATTTTGACTCTGGGTGGTCTCTCTGATTCCCTGGATCCTCTTCCCTGGT
>JAQQSW010004556.1:0-14410 GCA_028646575.1 Pseudocheirus occidentalis
CCCCCCCCAGAACTTGCCACCCCTGTTTAGGGCCCCAAGTTTTTTCCTACCCGGTTTGATGTTTCTCTGTCCTCTGGTGAGATGGCTGGAAATGTCTCAGGCTGGGTAAGTCTGCTGGATGCCTGGCTGGAGCTTTTTCTCTCAGTCCGCTCTTCTCTGCTCTCTGCTCCATGCTGGTGCAGCTTCCTTGTGCTCAGTGTTCTTCTTACCCCAACCTAAGTAGGTACTTTCCTGGACTGGGAATCTGCCTTGCTTGGTCTCTGTCGCTCTTGAATTTGTTCAGATTCACTTTTTAGCCTTTAGCAATAGAGTGGCTCTGGCTGCAGCTGTGGCTTCTCCCCACCCCCTGGGGCCAGGCCATGGTTTTCCGGCTGGGCTGGCCTTTTCTCCAGACCTGATGGGATGGGTCCCTCCTGCTGAACTGCCTTCAGCAAGAAACGTGCTTCCTGTAGTTTTGGGGATTTGGGAGCCCTAAAATTTGTTATTTTATGTGTATTTCAGGTGGCTGTGGAGGAGCTGCTGATCCTTGCTGCTTCTACACCGCCATCTCCCAAAAAATTATTTTCATTGCTACTTCATAACTGTAATTTTGCTACTGTTATGAATTGTGATGTAAATATCTGATATGCAGGATGTATTTTCATTGTTACAAATTGAATATAACCCACAGGTTGAGAACTGCTACTCTAGAAGAAGGAAACTCTGTAAGGGCATTTGTCTTTGTGTCTTTGGCCCAGATCCTGACACAAAGAAGGTGCTTAATAAATGCTTCATGAACTGTCCAGAACCCAAACTACTGAGGTTCACCCTTCTACAGAATCCCTGTATGATGGAAATGTTGCTGTCAATCTTCTCCCACACATTTTCAGGGGTACACATTCCCTCTGTCTACGCATGTGCTGTCTATGTAAGCAGACATACAGGTGTGTGCCTATGTCTGTGTCTACATGCATGTGGATTACATTTCTGTATGTATACGGGTCTAAGGCTCCAAAGCTGTAAATTTAATCAAACCAAGAACATTAAAACTGTACTTAATGAGAGTCTTCATCCTTAGTTCCTTTATTGTTCTTTTGACTGAGTTTCACTTTAATTCTCAGTTACAACCTTAGAAAGGGCTGTATATTATAAAGCTAGACCAATGTTTGAAGATGTTTTAATCAGATCTCTTTATCTCCTTCACACACATCTCCAAGGGAAATGATTTTCCTCCTTACTATACAAAGTCCCCAAGAAGAAGAGATAGAAGGACTGAAAAAATGGCCAGCCTTGGATTGGTTCCACTGGGTTTCAGCTTTTTGATTATCCCTGAAGTGCATTGGCCCATCCTCAACTAGGGAAGTTAGCCTACAATGGGGTTAAAGGCCCACAGAAAAGCAAATGTGCAGAGAGAGCACTGAATGAGCAACCACAGGCCCTGGGTTCATGCCCTGATGCTCTCATTAGCTTTGTGATCTTAGCTAAGACTGCTCCCCTCTCAGGGCCTCAGGGTTTCTCAGCCACAGAGAAAAAGGATTCCTTTGCTCCCCACCTCAGCAGCACACAGGGAGGAAGGAGCTTGGTCAGCCTCAAAGTGCTCCTTGAGGGTCTTAGGAAGGGTGGTAATTCCATGAATCTGCCATTATACTCCCAGGGTACTGGTCTAGAGAATGAGAGCTGCTCCTTACCTGGCTCATCTGATCCTCAGAGCAGCCCTGAGGGAGGCGGGGCAGCCATGGCTCAGAGACAGGGTGCACATCTGGGGCCAAGATGCTGAGAAGATGGAGGGAAGAGCACATTCATCCTTCAGCTGGGGATGGAAGCAGACAACCTCTGAGGGTCTCTGCATTCACAGGATTCTGTGAGCCTCAGTAGGAATGTGATTCAGTTATGGTCACCCAACTAGCCTTGGCCAGAGCTGGGTCTAGACCTTGTGATTAGATCCAGGGCTAAGCAGGCCTGATAAATGAGGCAGGAGCAGAGGGCTGTGAATGGGGAGGCCTCAGGGCTCTCACCAGCCTAAAAGGAGAATCTTTTCAAGAACAGCTGAACTTGAGAAGACTGCTGAAATACATTTTTCTACCAACAATTTTCATGTCATACTTCAAGGACTCCAATATTGCCGCCGGAATGAAAGTGACCTGAGCCTGTACCTAATATAACTCCTTGTTTGACACATTGCAGAGACCAAGTGCTGATGTGAGCTAGAACGTGGTACCTGGGATGCACCTCTGGGCACAAGGAGGCCTGTCATCTTGGCGGTCACTACAATCTACCCTGCATGGGCTGGCCAGCTGCCATTAATGGGGGCATCAATCACTCCATTCAGTGGATCCTCAGAGCAAATTTTCCAACAGAACATTATGAAAACTCTATCAGAATGTATTGATTCTCAGTCTGGAGGGAAAATGCAAACTTGTATGGAACCTGCCTCCTTGAGTGACCTTGAGCAAGTCATTTTCATTGGTCCTCAGCTTCCTCCTTTGTAAAACAATGGCATCAAAGTGAGAGGCCTCCCAAACTCCTCCCGGCTCTGACATTCTGTGTTTTCAGATCCTTCTCCCACTCAATCTCAGACATTCCATGTCTTATGTTCTAAGGTCCCGTCATGGTCTGACATTCTCCATTCATTTTTTTCCCCCATTTCATGGAATCAAGTTTCTATTTGCCAGACACTGAGAGACATGAAATTCCCCACAGAAATAAAAGAAGCCTACTGAGGATATTAGCTTCATACAGTCTACACACAATTCAAACTGCTCAAGAATGCTTTAGTACTGCATTAAAAGTCACATTTAAAAGATCTTTGTAGTTAGTCAGTCAAACAAAATGGTAACAATAAAGAACACGAGATTTGACCATTTGACAGGGGATGGTCCCAGGTGCGCCATCTGGGATCTGCAAGACATGGGCATTGGAGACTGACTGTGGTTCAGCAATCTGATCTTCCTCTGCAGAGGAAGATTTTTTCAGTTAAGCTTGAGGAAGCCTTATAGACCATTTTATTTTCATGGGACTAGAGACTTTCCATTCTGCCTAATCCTCTACATTCTTCAATCAGGAGATATAGTTTTTCGGTAGCCAGAAAAAAATATTTGGAATTTCATCCAGAATAAGCAGGACAGTTTTGCTATCTTTTCCAGATAGGAGGTTGATGAAGGGTTTGAGAAGGCTAGTTTGGTTAAGAGAGATAATCTATCCAATTATTCTTCTATTTGTGTAGTTAGTGACAACCTATGTGGCTTCTGTGTGTAACCAAAAGTCTCCCTTGGACAGAAACTCCAATCAGATGAGGAAGCAGTTGATTATTCATGACTTGCTGTATTGAGTCCTGATGGTGAGCCATGATGCTGAACATGATCATTGTGGGTGCTGGTTTGGGGGTCAATAATAAAGTATTATTGACAATTCACCAAATCCTAGAAGTTCGACTAGCTGTGGGACAACTGAGTTTCACAGTCACTTCAATCCAGGCATTTGAGCCACTTGTGAGGGAGGCAATAACCCAACAGGTATTGGAGAGCCAGAACTTCTGGATCATGAGGATGCAAGGGGCAAATTAAAGCAGGAAGAATTGGCTAGATGGGTTCTCTTAGGAAAGCAGGGCTCTCATTATGACAGACTTGGATCAGGCCCAGGTAAGACTTCTTAAATGACCATATATGCTCCAGGCATCACTAGATGGGGATCTACTGCACCATCCTTGGTAACCAAATCTCTACAGCAGCGGTTCTCAACCAGTAGGCCATGACCCCTTTGGGGGTCAAATGACCCTTTCACAGGGGTCACCTAAGACCATTAGAAAACACATATTTCTGATGGTCTTAGGAACCAAGACACTGCTCCTCTATCCATCTCCAGGCAGGTCTGCCCACATGTAGATACGCCCACAGCATTAGGAAGGTTGAGAACCACTGCTCTACAGGATGAATCAGGCATTGCCTACAATAACTCACTGACCTAAGCCCAGGGATAGCGTTTCCATCTAACACAGCTCTGGTTTGGCCTAATGCCCAAGAATCAAGGTTGAATTCCAGCAAAACAGGACCTGCCACACCCACAAGCTAGGGAATCATACCAGCCTCAGCTATTTGGTCCAGGAGGGGTGGTGTTTTTTCCTCAAGAAAGGAGTTTCCTAGAAATTTGGGTAGCCTAATGTTGACTCCCTAAAGGATCCATGTTTTGGCCCACATTGGTTTTCATGGGGAAGAGAAGCATCATTGGGAAGGGCACTAACAATGCCTCCTTTCTTCCCTTTCTTCTGCTCCACATTCAGCTTCAATAGACAAGCATCTCACTTCTGTGCTGTCTCGGTCTTTGATCTTGAACCTAGTAAGCCAGGCTGCTGCTGAGTGAGCATTTTCATTGGTGGACAGGCCATGTTCAATCCCAGGAAAGCAGCAAGGAAGAAAGACGCAGAGTATGCTGGGGGCCCTGAAGGCCATCAGAGGAGATGTGGAAGCTGTGAGTCATGACTAATCTTCCCATTCTGCTAAGTCACCACACCCACCCCGATATTCCATGCTTTCTGTTCTCTGGACCATCCTAGGTGTGACATTCTACAATTTCAGGTCCTTCCCAGCTGTGATGTCTACTCATGAGGGGCTGAATGTCCCTCCCAGCTGTGACTTCCTAGGAAAGTATTAGCAAAGTATTTCAGTGTTTCATAGTCTCCTGTGCAGGGCTAGGGCAGCCCAAACATCATTCCCTATTACCCCCTTGCAAGAACCCTTCACCTCCCTCTTCCTCCCCACAGCCACCCCAAGCCCATACAACTCTTTCTCACACATGGTCAATGGTACCCCCATCTTCTTAGGCACCTCTGTGCACCATTGCACAAGCTCTCTCAGCCCCCACAGCCAATCAATCACTAAGTCTTCTTGAATCTACTGTCCAAACGCCTCTCATTTTGTCCCCTTCTCTCCTGTGATGCTGCCATTAACCCAGTGCAGGCCCCTATCATCTCATACCTTGCCTGTTGTAATGGCCTTTTTAATGGCCTTCTTGTTGGTAGCCACACCTCAAGGCTCTCCCCACTCAGTCCAGCCTTCACTCAGCTGTCAAAGTCATCTTCCTAGAGTGCAGGTCTGAGCAGATCACTCCTTCACCCTTGTTGATAAACTTGAGTGGCTCCCTGTCACCTCTGGGGTCTGGCTTTTACCCTTTAGAGCCTCTCCCCTTACTCCCCACCATTCCAGTCACCCCAAACAACACTACCACATGCTCTGTACTCCACTGATGCCAATCTCCCAGCTGTTCTACAAACAAGACACTCCTCTTGGCCCTGGACACTTTTCCTGGCATTGTTCCATTCGTGGCATGCTTTCCCTCCTTGCCTCCAGTTTTCTTTAAGATTCAGTTCAAATGCTACCTGTGCAAGAGGCCTTGGCTGGTCCCTTTCAATGCTACTTGCTCTCCCTCTGGAAGCACTACCAGTTGGCCTTCTACCCATCTAGGACTGTGAGCTTCTTGGGGGCAGGGACCAGTTTTTGTCTTGCTTTGTATCCCAAATGCTTAGAATCTGGCACAAAGTAGTCACTTCATAAATACGTGCTGACCTAATTTGTGCACATTACCTTTATCCCCCTATTTGATTAAAAGCACCTTGGAGGAGGACATCATGTCCTTCTTCATGTTTCCTTCTGTCATAGGGCCTAACATAATGTGCTGGCAGGATCAGACTGACTCTTTTGGCCTGAGTTCTAGGGCTGGGCCAATCCCAAGGAACGACCCCTGTTTCTGCCTGGGCAGTCAAGAGACATTTCTAAGAAGATGACCTCAGGGTTGATTAAGTTCTGACAAATGGACAGTTTATAGGAGTAATTAAGATGGCTTTTGAGGAGGCCAGACTCTTCCTGGAAAACATACCAAGACCAGCAAAATTAAAGGATCAATTCATCATTAGGGCTTGGATGTCTTGCCTCTCACATCCTAGATAACAACCTGTTGAGAAAAAAGGAATTTTTGCCAGTGTGGACTCTTCTCACTCCCCAACTCCCAGCATACACTCCAGGAGTCCAGGTACATCAAGAGCATTTATTCTCCATAACTATGAGTTCAAGCCCCAAAGTCTCCAAGAGATCCCCCAGGGAAGGGTCACATAATTATAGAATGTCAGAGTAGGGCCAGACCTTAGGGGCCACCTAGTCTAATAGCCTCATTTTTAATATATTGGGAAACTGAGGTCCAAAGATTAACAGCTCAACTTTCTATGACTATAGAGTTCACAAGCCTTTTTTCTTAAGACAACCTCTGAGTTAACTAGGAGAATGGTCACCATTTTGCAGACAGTCCACAGAGATTCTAGGGTTAGAGAACAAGGGGACCTTGGGGCTGGATCTTGAGCCTCAGTCTTCAAGATTTGTCTTTCGAAGGAAAATATTTTATATAAAAATATTTATAGCAGCTCTTTTTGTGGCAGCAAAGAATCAGAAAATGAAGACGTGCTCATCGGTTATGGAATGACGGAAGGAGTTGTGGTATATGATTGTGATAGAATAATACTTTGCTGTAAAAATGAAAAGCAAGATGGTTTCAGAAAAACCTGGAAAGACTTACATGAACTGATGGAAGGTAAAGTGAGCAGAACCAGGAGAACAGTGTACACAGAAACAGCAACATTGTAACAAAGATCAACTACATAAGACTCGGCTACTCTGATCAATGCAATGATCCAAGACAACTCCAAAGGGTTCATGATGAAAAATGCTATTCACCTCCAGAGGCAAAACTGATGGACTCTGAATGCAGATTGAAGCATGCCGTTTTTCGCTTTCTTTATTTTTCTTGCTTTTTCTTTTTTTTTCCTTTTTGGCAATAGATAATAAAGAAATATGTTTTGCATGAACTTCCCATGTATGATGAGAATCATGTTGTTTACCTTCTCAATGGGTGGGGGAAGGGCCAGAGGGAAAGAAAGAATCTAGAACTTATAATTTTAAAAAACAAAATTTTTAAATGATTTGTATTTGGGCACTGTTAGTGGCAGAATGGGGGCTCCAAGCTGGGCTCTGTGACCCATAGTCCAGCTCTCTCTAACCTACTATAGCTGCCCCAGCATTCAAAGATTTCCCCCACCCAGCCCCTGTCTCCTTCTGTAACCTCTCTCCCTTCCCTTTTCCTCTGCTCTAGAGAACTGGGCCAATTTGTGTCTCAGGAAATGTCCTGCCCAGGAAAGGTAGCATGATGTGCTATGCAAGATGCTGGGTGAGGGAGGAGTCAAGAGATTTAGATTTTAGCCCCATCCCACTTAGCTTACGGAATGACTTTGTGGGGAGAATACTTCCCTTTCTGTAATAGGGGAATGGGGAGGGGGAGAGAACCAGATGAACTTTTAGGCACCTTCCAAATCTGAAAATCAATATTCCATGACTCCATTGCTCCTCCTGGCCTGTGCTGAACCTGTATGTCATCACTCTACTGTCTACTCCAGCACCGGAGCTGATGCAGATCTCAGAGGGACGTCTCCAGGACAGTTTTCTTGACATGAAATCTTTCCAACTTTCCTTCCTTTGCCCTCAACATATACACACTGTCCTTTGTTCTGTCCTTTCCCAAAGAGTGCCTATGAGCCTGAGGAGGGCAGGGGCTGTGGCATTTCTCAGCTTGGTATCCCCAGGGCTTAGGCTATAAGAGCCAATTAACAAACCTTTGATGAGTTAGGGTGAGGTACAGTGCATTCACTGATGACTAATCATGTGAGGGAGAGTGGCCCCATGTGGGCACTGACTCAGAGTTTTCCAGAGTGTCCTTGAAGGAAAGAAGGCAAAACATATGAGGAGCAACCAAGGAAAAAACACCAAAAACAATCAATAAAAACCTGCACACTTGGCATGTCAGCCCTCAGCATCACCTTGTCACACAATCACTTTGAAAGAGGTCAGCCAAGTATGACACACATGACCCATGCAGGGCCTTCTGTGGGCACCTCCAGCAGCCTGCTCCCCAGGCTTCCAGCCCAGGTCAGCAGGATGAAAATGCTAATTCATTCAACTGGAATGATGCCAGCAATTATTTTCTCTATAAATATAAAATATCCAGGCTAGAGAAGAGTTCTGAGGCACCTGGTCAACTAGGATTGCCTCCATAGCTCCCCCTACCTCCTCCAACAATGAGGTTATCCAGCTTCCACAGAGGACCTAGAGCCTTGATCTAGAACCCAGAGGGCCCTTGGGAGTCAACCAATCCATCCCTTTAATCTTGCAGATAAGGAAACTCAAAGGAAGGGACTGTAGCCTGAGCTAATGCCATTTCTAAGCAGTGGGGCTGGGTTTCCTGGCTCTAAATTTCCTGTGATTCCTACTACCCCATCCTTTCTCTGTCATAGCCAAACTACCTTTGATGTTTATTAAATTTCAGAGGTGGAAGGGCTCCAGGGACCATCTAGTCAAGCAATGTGACACATCCCTTTAATGACCTTCCCTAAGAGGGGTCTTGCTCAAAAACTTCCTTGCCTCCAGCCTCTGATACTTGGGACACCTGATTGTTCACATTTCCTCACACTGAGCTGAAATACTTTGATAAAAACTTCACCAGATGTTCCTGGTTCTGCCCCTTGCTTGAAGCTGAACACACTGAATCCCTCTTGCATATGATGGAGCCAGCAAGCCAGTGCACAAATGAATGAACAAGTGAATGAGGAAAAAAGGCTTTAGTGAATGCTTAAGTGTCACTTACTGGAGACACAATCAGACTTCCAGGGGCTCTTATTCAAGTGGAGGGGTGGCCAGGGAGGGAGATTTCATTTGGAAAGTTTGCAGGGGTGGTGAGGAATGACACAGAGGAGTATATTCACATTTATTTGATTATGGCTCAAGAACTAAAGGGGTGGCAGTGTGCTGGTACCACAGCAGGTCAGCTGTCAATGAGAATACAACTTTAAGCAATATGAAGTCTGGCTAAGTCTCCAAGATAGAGGGGGCTGCACGAAACTCTGGAACTCCAACATTCCATGGCATTGCCTTTCTTTGGGATTGGGACATAAACGGATCTTTTCCAATCCTGTGGCCACAGTTGAGTTTTCTAAACCAGGGGGCATAGTGAGAATAGCGCTTTAACAGCATCATGTCTTAGGATTTTTAACTGTTTATCAACTTTCATGACACTGAAGGAAGCATGGGATTATGGTTTCTTGTGATGTTCACGGCCATAGTACTCATGTTTCCTGTTCTAAGTTCAAGTTCTCTGACTTCTGGACCCTGAAACTTAGGCAAATCCATTCTTCCGACCATAAGACATTGGGGAAAGTCTAACTAGCCAGTCTCTTATAGGAGTTCTATCAGGCTCTAGATGAGAGAAGTAGAAAGTCAGGTTATTTTTAATGAATCTTCTTTGAATCCATAGCCCAGCTTTCTGCATCTATAATTATGCTTTCTGCTTGGAAGAGTTGGGTTTTAAACCCCCAAAAAGGAAATTGTAGGGAGATATTTCATGATATTGTTAGAAAACCTTATTTATTAATATTCTTTGAACCTAACTGGATGTGGCTAGAAAGTGACTGACCTCAGAGAAACTCCCAGGGAAGGCACATGGCAGCAGAGAATGATGGGTCCTACCCAGGTCTAAGGGTTCGCCAATGCTTGTGTTTTGGCTTCCCCAAATTTGAATGTTCATGCTTAGATCACACTGGATCTGAATTTGAATGTTTTTACTCACTGACAGATATCTCAATACACACAGCCAGGGAACTGCCCTTTCTACATGGGTAGACTGCTACTCTTCTCTGAAACCCTATATAAAGTAATCCTTGAGGAGATGGAATAGGGACAGCCTTCTTCTGGCTTTCCTCCCCTACCAAATAAGTTTCTTTCAAAAAGGATTTCAGATTTGGGGACCCAACCTGAAGACTAACACAAGGAAGAGAGGGGAGGAATTCTAAGAAAACCTTTACCCCAAACTCTCAATTAACTCAACATACACTTCAGTATGCATTGATCCCAAAACCAAGGTGGATATTAATCACAATAGCAAAAAATACAGATTTGGGAGAATGCTTGAGGAGTCAAGAATGATAGGGGCCAAAGACATGGAGACCCACATGTCGTGAAAGATTTCTTCAAGGAAAACATCAGAAGACACTGGATATGGAGGCGACTGAACAGTGACACATTTCTCCCCCCGCTCCCCCAATGGAATCTCCTATATTTTAAGAGACAGAAAAGAGTATTGCCTTCACCACAGGATTCAGTTCAAACACTGGTTCTGCTGCTTTCTACTAACATTCAACAAATGACATTCACTTTCTGGGTCTCAGTTTTCCCTTCTCAAAAATGAGAGAAGAATTAGAATAGAAGACCTCAAAAGCTCTTTCCTAAATCTATGTATGATACTGGGTAACAAGTCACTCAATCAGTCCCAAACCTGTTGTCTATTTATAGTTAGAACACCTGTTTGTTAAAATGAAGGTCAAAATTAATGCACAGTTAGAAGAAAGGGTAGACATGGAGGGAGGATATCCAATTAAAACAAATGTATCATGACCATTTAAACAAATTGTAAATGCCATATGCATAAAGGAAAGGACATTGACATCAGTTTTAGAGTTTAACTGATAGGATCAGTGACCACAATAAGGAAACCAAGAAAAAGAGCCTTAAAAATTCACAAACCTTTGGCCTCTTTCTGAAGACAAATCATAGGGAAGCACAGATCAACTCTAGTTCAGATCTACATTAGTTAGTAATATCTTAGGAGGAAAGATCATGGAACATTATGAACAGTATTAACTCACAAAAGAGTGAAAAGCAGTGAAGGGGAAAATGAGCTTTTAAAAGTTTGATTAGGGCCTTAACCAAGCAACCCGTGACCCTGCAGGGGACTCAGAATGCTCAACTGGGCCCAGGAGGGGGACGTGTTCCACAGGGGCCACTTTAAATTGGGGCAATGAGAACTGCCCATTAAGTCAAAGAGCAGCCCCTCACACAAGGCAGAACCGAGCATTGGCTGACCACTCATTAGTGATGCTATAGAGGGCATCTGTGGTCTGATGTGGTTGGAATGAAGGCTCCTCCCAATTTGGGGTGTCCAGGGATTTTAAATCATAGGAAATAAATTAGAGGCAGTTGGCAGCACAGCAAAGAGGACACTAGAAGTGGGGTCAGGAAGATTTAAGCTCAGACTTGGTCTCTGACACCTCCCAGATGTGCCACTTAACCTGTCTGCCTCAGTTTCCTCAAATGTAGAACGAAGCCAATAATAGCTCCTACCCTACCTCCCAAGGTTGTTGAGAGAGTCAAATGAGATAATACTTGTAAAAGTGCTACCTAAATACTGGCCATCATCATCATCATCATCATCATCATCACCAGCACCAGCACCACCACCATCACCATCACCATCATCATCATCATCATCATCATCACGGCTAATTCCCACAGGTAGGTTTCTGTGTTCCAAGGAGACAAAGGTAAATAGTAACACAGGCCATTTCTCAAAGAACTCAGAATCCAAAAGAGAGAGGAGACACGTCCACATAAATGAGCAAGTATCAAGTCAGAAAATGATGAAAGGCAGGGCAGAGGGCAGACAGGGATTTCTGAGGAGGGAGCACTGCTCTGAGCTGGGGACATCAGCAGAGGCTTCACAGGGCTCTGATCTGGGCACTGAAGGAAGAAGCAGCTTTCCAAGAGATATGAGTGCAGCTGGGCCCTGGGACAAGAGCAGGGCACAGTGACCTCCATCCCTCCTAGGAGCCCCCAGAAAGGACAGGGTCCTATTGGACTCATAAATGAGGCTCCCTGAGGAAAGCTTCAATTGATATGTAAATCAAGACATTAGCCCTACAATTAGCCTTCTCCAGAGCCCTCACTCTACTCTCAATGATAGCTACACATTCTCCCTCCCCTCCCAGCCACCCCACAAAAGCCCTGTTTCCCACCTTAGCCCTGGAAGAAGCCGGCCCAGTCCTCCCAGTGAGAAGGACTAAAAGAAAGCTCCCTGTATCAGGAAGCTCCTGCTGGGAAAATGAGCGTGAGTACAAGAAACGACTAAAGCTCTAACAAATTATCCTTAGGAGATTGTTAAATGGCTTGGTAGTTTGTGTGGGCTCTAAAAATAGTTTTTCTCCTATATTAAATGGCTCGGTTTCCCAATAGCAAGGCCCTACCTCTGCTGCCATCAGCATTTTTAAAATGTATTGTGCAGATTCTAACATTGTAAATCAAGTGGCCTGTGCGGCTGGTTTTAAGATCAGATCAGCCTTGGCTTAACACTTCTCTGTTAGGAGGCCAACGAGCCTGAGGGCCCAGAAAAGTACTCTCTGGGTGCCAGGACCCCTCCAAGTCCATCTCATTAGGGACGGGTTTTTAAGGGAGAGATAGGGAAACACCATCCCAAGCCAGGCCCTCCAGTCCTGCTTCTAAGGAGACTGAGGCTTATGTGATACAGCTTAAGGAATGCTGACTCTAGCTGAGAGACAAGAAAAGGAACTTGAGGGAATAAACATCGGTACAAAAAGAAAAAGATGTATGGCCTTTTGTACATGAGATGATGCTCTCCTCAGAGAGCCCGAGAGAATAAACTAAAAATTAATGGGAAGAATTAATAACTCAACAAAGCAGTAGGATACAAAATAAACCCTCACAAATCATCAGTTTTTCTACTTATTATCAACAAAACTGAGCAGGAAAAGAAACAGAAATTTCTTTCAAAATAGCTACAGGACTGAACAAGCTACTTGGGCGTCCACCTACCAAGACATACACAGGAATTACATAAACACAGAAATAAAAGTTTCTTCACAGAAATAAAGAGAGACCTAAATAATTGGCGAGACATGAACTAGTCACAGTTGGGGGGGGGGGGAGGGAACAGTACAACAAAAATGATCGTGTCACTTAGAGGAGCTTATGCATTGCCCTTCTGATCAGACCCTGATGAGAGGAGGCTGGGAAGCTGAGGTGAGAGCTGGAACAGAGGACCAACTTCTTTGGGACAAGCCATCCCAAGAGGGCTAGCAGTCAGTCCATCACCAAGCATCTACTGAGTATTGACTATGGAGAAGGAACTATGATAAATGCTGGGGCATTGTCCAAAGGCCAAACAGGGTCGGTCCTTGGTCCTCAGGGAATCTGCATTCTAAGGGGCAGAACACATACAGACAAGCAAGTGCACACAAGATCTGTGGAGCGCCAATGGAAGGGGCTGGTGTGGAGCCAGGCAGGGGAAGGCCCCTGAGGTCAGCAGGAAATCAGCCTTGAAGGAGGCTGCCTGAGGGCAATTCAAGGACTGTCTGTCTCCCACCTGTCTTGACTGGAGTCAGGAAGATGGTAAGAGGGCAGGAGGTGAAGGGGTCGTGTGAGCACAGAGGAAGGGACAGATGGGGAGGACATCTGTAATGGTAATGAAATTTGGAGATCTCCCTGTGTTGGCTCGGTTTTGGGGTTGAGTGTTAAAACCCAGAGCTTGTGAATCCCACTTGTGGGATGGACTTGCTGATGTGAAGAGAGAGGGCTGAATTAGGAGGAGCCATGAACTGGGAGAGAGGCCTAAGCCCAGAGAAGGCCAGAAGGACTTTTGGAGAGCAGTATCCAGTATTGGGGAGCCAGAGTTGCTGAGGGCCAGTTGGAGCTGCCCAGGACTTTTGAGGAGGCACGGCTATGATGCCGGTATTCTGTCTGTCCTTATGTTGTTTTGCCAGATTCACCTGCTGGTAAAAGACAGTGCTGCTGTTGTAGAGATCCTGGAATCTTGCTGTTGGTTCAGAAGCCCTGAAGAATAATTATCTTGTTGTATGTTTACAGAAATCCTGGAAGAGGGCCTTGCTGATGTTTTCAGGGGTTCTGGGACTGTTCTACAGGCAGAGAGTGACTTGATGAGGACACTGTCAATGTGTGTTGTGGCTTTGTTAGGCTTTGCCTCCCCATGAACAGGGACTGCTGAGTACTTGCCTTGGGTCAAGATGAAGACAGGACCTCTCCTTGGGCATTGAATGCTGTGATGATATTGTAACCTTGTTGTAGCTGAAGGGTGGATGGCCTTTTGTGCTCTCCTGCTCCTTTTGAGAAAGTGCTTGGTGGTAATGTACGGTATTGTAATTCAGCTGTGATCCAGGGGTGGGAAACCTTTGACTTTTTGTGCTCTGTGATTGACCAAATGAATGTACTTTGTTTATGATTGGAAACTGATCTCCATTTGAGAAGAGACTAAATGAACGTACTGCCCAGGAGTGGGCCACTTTGACTGCTGGTCAGGGGGGATACCTGGACCTTGGTGCTTTGCGACTGAATTGAGAACTTACTTGCTAAATGAATGAATTACACTGTATTTTGATTTTCTCTGTTCTGTGAATGTTTGCCTTAAACTGTCACTGAGTAAACGGGGTTTGCTACGCTGGTGAGCCGAACCTTGGAAGCTGCCTTTGCTTGGCATTATATCTTTGGAAAGAGTTGTGTGATTTGGCCTGATGAGACTCTGGGCAGCCATTGAGCCCCGG
>JAQQSW010004557.1:0-14410 GCA_028646575.1 Pseudocheirus occidentalis
ATCAAAATTATCAATTTTGCATTTCATAATGCTCTCTAACTCTTGTTTCATCATGAAGTCTTCCCCTCTCCATAGATCTGACAGGTAAACTATACCGTGCAGTCACAGATTGCTTACAGTATCAGCCTTTATACCTAGATCATATACCCATTTTGACTTTATTTTGGTGTACAGTGTTAGATACTGGTCTATACCCAATTTCTGCCATACTATACTCCAGTCTTCCCAGCAGATTTTGTCAAATAGTGTGTTCTTATCCCCAAAACTGGGGTGTTTGCTTTTGTCAAACAGTGGATTTACTATAGTCACTGGCTGCTGAGTTTTGTGGTCCCAATCTATTCCATTGATCCACTACTCTTCCTCAGTCAGTACCAAGTAGTTTTGATGACTGCTGCTTTATAATACAGACCATTTTTGCTACTATTTTTTTCTAGCTCTACAAAGTAATACAAAGAAATATATAATTTAATTTAGGTAAAATTGTAATTATTATTATATTAGTTAAACCCAGCCATGAGCAATTGATGTTTTTCCAATTAGTTAGATCTGACTTTATTTGTGTGAAAAGTGTTTTGTAATTGTGTTCATGTAAGTCCTGAGTTTGTTTTGGCAGAAAGATTCCCAAATATTTTATAATGTCTACAGTAACATTAAGTGGAATTTCTCTTTCTGTCTTGATGTTGCATTTTGTTAGAGATACATAGGAATGCCAAAGATTTATATGGGTTTATTTTTATCCTGCAACTTTCCCAAATTAGTTTATTATCTCAAGTATTTTTTGCTTCATTCTCTAAATATATCATCATAACATCTGCAAAGAGTGATAGCTTAGTTTCTTCATTGCCTAATTTTATTCTTTTTATTTCTTTTTCCTCTATTATTGCTACTGCTAACGCTTCTAGTACCAAATTGAATAAGAGGGATGATAGTGAACATCCTTGTTTCACCCCTGATCCTATTGACAATGCTTCTAGTTTATCCCCATTATATATAATACTTGCTGATGGTTTTAGATAGATGCTACTTATTATTTTAAGGAAGACTACATATATTCCTCTACTTTCTAGTGTTTTTACTAGGAATGGCGTTGTATTTTGTCAAAAGCCTTTTCTACATCTATTGAGATAAGAATATGGTTTCTGCTAGTTTTGTTGCTGATATTATTCTACTGATGGTTTTCCTGATATTGAACCACTCTTGCATTCCTGGAATAAATACTACCTGATCAAAGTGTATTATTCTCATGATCATTTGCTGTAATCTTGTTGGTAATATTTCATTTAGAAATTTTGCATCTATATTCATAAGGGAAATTGGTCTGTAATTTTCTTTCTCATGTTTTGTCTCTTCCTGATTCAGGTATCAGTGCCATATTTGTCATAAAAAGAATTTGGTAGGACTACTTCTCCAATTTTCCCTAATAGTTTGTAAAGGATAGGAGTCAATTGTTCTTTAAATGTTTGGTAAATTTGACTAGTAAAGCCATCTGGTCCAGGAGATTTTTTTTTTCCTATGCAGTTCATTGATGGCTTGTTCAATTTCATTTTCTGAGATATGGTTATTTAAGTAGTTTACTTCCTCTTCAGTTATTCTGGGCCCCTTGTGTTTTTGTAAATATTCATCCATTTCGCTAAGATTGTCAAATTTATATGCACACAATTGGGCAAAATAATTCCTAATTATTGTTTTAATTTCCTTTTCATTGGAGGTAGATTCACCCTTTTCATTTTTGATACTCATAATTTGGTTTTCTTTCTTTTTTATTATTTTGGCTAAAGGTCTATCAATTTTATAGTTTTTTTTTCATAATACCAGCTCTTAGTTTCATTTATTCAATAGTTTTCTTTAATTCAGTTTTATTAATCTCTCCTTTGGTTTTCATTATTTCTAATTTAGCATTTAATTGGGGGTTCTCAATTTGTTCTTTTTCGTGCTTTTTCAGTTGCATGCTCAATTTATTGACCTCCATTTTCTCTATTTAATTTATGTATGCATTCAGGAATATAAAACTTCCCCTAAGAACTGTTTTTGCTGTATCCCACAAGTTTTGGTATATTCTCATTATTGTCATTCCCTTGAATGAAGTTACTGATTGTTTCTATAATTTCTTGTTTTACCCACCCATTCTTAAGTATTAGGTTGTTTGTTTTCCAACTAATTTTTAGTCTATCCTTAAATGGTTCTTTATTAAATATAATTTTTATTGCATCATGATCTGAGAAGGATGAATTTACTATTACTGCCTTTCTGCACTGAATTGTGAGGTTTTTATGCCCTAGTACACAGTCAATTTTTGTGTATGTACCATGTACCACTGAGAAGAAGGTATATTCCTTTTAATTCCCATTCAATTTTCTCCAGACATCTACCATATCTATCTTCTCTAAGATTCTCTTTACCTCCGTAACTTTTTTTCTTGTTTATTTTGAGATTGGATTTATCAAGCTCAGAGAGGGGGAGATTGAAGTCCCCCAGTAGTATAGTTTTGCTATCTATTTCTTCCTCTTACATCCTTAATTTCTCCTTTAGCAATTTGGATGCTGTACCACTTGGTGCATAAATGTTCTGTAATGATATTGCTTCATTTTCAATGGTGCCTATTATCAAGATATGATTTCATCTCTTATCTCTTTTAATTAGACCTATTTTTGCTTTTGCTTTGTCTGAGAAAAAGATTTCTACCCATGCATTTTTTACTTTAACTGAGGCATGATATATTTTACTCTAGCCCTTTGCCTTTACCCTGTGTGTATCCCCCTGTTTCAGAAACGTTTCTTGTATTTTAGGATTAATGTTTTTAATCCAGTCTGCTATCCACCTCTATTTTATGAGAGTTCATCCCATCCACATTCACAGTTATTATTACTATCTGTATCTTTCCCTCCATCCTATTCCCTCCTCTGTTTATCCTTTTATTTCCCCCTCTTCTCTCTTCCCCTTTTAAAGAGTTTTCCTTTTGACCACCTCCTCCCTCAGTATTCCCTTCTTATCAGCCCCTCTCCCTTTTCCTACCCTTCTACCTTGCTACTTCTTCCCTCCCTTCTAACCCTGCCTCACGTTTCTTGGCTGTTCTCCCTCCTACTGCCTGTGGGATATGATAGATTTTTATACTTAATGTAGTATGTTATGTCTTCCTTGAACCAAGACTGACAAAATTAGATCTCATGCAGTACTCCTCTCCCTCCCCTCTTTCCCTCTATTATGATAAGTTTTATGTCTCTTCTCAATAGAGTCCTATACTTAACTGATTATGTTATTCTCTCCTTTCACCAGAACCAATGAGGGAAAAGATCATATAATCTCCCTCCCTTCTTTCCCTCTACTATAATGTTTTTATGCCTCTTTCTGTGACATAATTTACCTTTTTCTGCTTCATTCTTTCTTCTTCTTCCATTCCAGTCCCTTTGCACCCCATAATAAGGATTTTTATCATCATTTTGTGTAATTTGTACCCACACTCTCTATTTATTTATATCTCTTTTAGATGTTGCCATATGTATAGAATTCATGATGTTAACAGGTATCAGCTTCCCATATAGCATTGGTTCTCAACCTTCCTAATGCCATGACCCTTTAACACAGTTCCTTATGCTGTGGTGACCCCTGACCATAAAATTATTTTCATTGCTACTTTATAACTGTTATTTTTCTACTGTTACGAATCTATCTAATATGCAGGATGGATTTTCATTGTTACAAATTGAACATAACCCACAGGCTGAGAACCGCTGCCATATAGGGATATAAACAGTTTTCTTTTATTAAATGATAAGCTACATGTGTGTTTTTCCCTATTTACCTTTCTATGTCTCTCTTGAGTCTTGTAATTGGAGGTTGAATTTTCCATTGAGCTCTGGCTTTCTCATCAGGAAGGTCTGGAATTCTGTTAAATCATTAAATGACCATTTTCTCACCTGGTAGATTATGCTCAATTTCGCTGGATAGGTGATCCTTGGTTGTAAACCAAGCTCTTTTACCTTGTGAAAAATCATACTCCAGTTCTGATCTTTCAACGTTGAAGCTGCCAGATTCTGTCCCATCCTCACTGTGGTTCTGCAATGTTTGAATTGTTTCTTTCTGGCCACTTATAGTATTTTCTCCTTTATCTGATAGTTCTGGAATTTGGCCACAACATTTTGCAAACTTTTCAGTTTGGGATCTCTTTCAGGAGGTGTCTGGTGGATTCTCTTCATTTCCATTTTATCCTCTGGTTTTGATGAGTTCTTGGAAGATGTTGTCTAGACTCATTTTTTCATCATGATTTTCTGGTAGACAGATAGTTCTCAGATTATCTCTCATGGATCTGTTTTACAGGTTAGTTATTTTTCCACAGAAATATTTCACCTCTTTTTCTAATTTCTCAGTCTTGATGTTTTGTTTGATTGATTGTTGCCACCTTATAGAATCATTAGTTTCAATTTGATTGATTCTAGTTTTTAGCTAATTATTTTTCTGTTAGTTTTTGAAGCTCCTTTTCCATATGTTTACATTTCATTTTTAGTTCATGCATTTGTCTTTTTAAGGAGCTGTTTTCTTCATTTTAATCTTTTTCTAATTTTGCAATTTTGTTTTTAAAAGAGGTGTTGATTTTATCTTTGATTTTATCTCCTACCTCTCTAACCCAAATTTCAAAGTTCTTTTCAAGCTCATCTAGGAATGCTTTCTTTGCCTGAGACTAGCTCATAATCCCTGTTAAGGCTTCAGCTGTGGGTGTGGAGTTAATGCTGTCTCCTTCTGAATTTGGTTTCTCCCTCTCACAGTAACAGGATTCCAGAGTCTTTGTCTTTGTGGTCTGTTTTTTTTACCTATTTTGAGGTAGGGCCTTAGTCATGCCCTTCCTCCAGTGTTCCCAAGCATTTACACTTTAAAATTTTTTTCTGAGGCAATAATTACTGTGTTTTCAGGGTCAGAGTGGGGGTGGGGGGAAGGAGGGAATTGGAGCTGCAGAGGTTCACTCTGCCATCCTGGTCCCTAGAAGTTCAGGTAGCACTTTTTTTTTAATTCCCAGGCTGTGAATTGGTAGTCCCAGGAGTACCTGCTGCCCCAGCCATGGGCCCTGCCTTTGTCTCTTACCCAGCTCTGTCATTCCCTACCCTTTGGTGATAGGCCTGGGAATGGCCCTTGTGGTCTGTTGATCAACTGGCTGCCAGCTTGACCAGGCCTCATCCAGGCCTTCACGCACCACATTGTCATCCAGGCTTCTCCTCTTCCAGTGTTTTTAAGAGGAAGGGATATTGTATTTTGTCAAAAAAAAAAACCCAAAACAATCCTTTTTCTACATCTATTGAAATAATCATATCATTTTTTGTTTTTGTTATTGATATGTTAAGCTATACTTATTGCTTTACTAATTTTGAACCATTCTTGTATTCCTGGTATAAATCCCACCTTGTCATAGTGCATGATATTTGTGATGAATTGCTAATAATCTTTTTGCTAACATTTATCTATTTTTTTAATTTTGCATCAACAATCATTAAGGAAATTGGTCAATAATTGATTTTCTCTGTTTTTGCTCTCTTTTAGGAATTAAAACTGTATTTGTGTCATAGAAAGAATTTTATAGGAATCCTTCTTTACCTTTTTTTTCCCAAATAGTTTATATAGTATTAGAATTAATTGTTCTTTATGTGTTTGGTAGATGTTTTTCTTAGGTGAGCTCATTGATGGCATATTCAATTCCTTTTTTCTAATATAGTATTATTTAAGTATTCTATTTCCTCTTTGTTAATGTAGACAACTTACATTTTTGTAAATATCCATTTTACTTAGATTATTAGTTTTATTGGCATGTAACTGGGCAAAACAATTCCCAATAATTAACTTTTATTTCATCTTTGTTGGTGGCACATTCACCCTTTTCATTTTTGATGTTAGTAAGTTGTCTTCCTTTATTTTAAAATTAAAATAGCAAATGGTTTATCTATTTTTTTTTCATAAAATGAGCTCCTAATTTTATGAGGGTAATGTTTTTTAGCGTTTTTTAACCTTATAATTTATTAACCTCTCGTTTAATTTTCAGCTATTTCATTTTGATGTTTAATTGATGATTTTTAATTTGTTCTTTTTCTACTTTTTTTTGAGTGCCAGATTTATTGATCTACTCTTTCTTTTATTTATGTGTGCTTTTAGAGATCTAAAATTTTCCCCAAGTTCTGCTTTGGCTGCATCTCATAAATTTTCGTATCTTGTCTCATTGTTGTCATTCTCTTTAATGGAATTATTGATTTTCTTTATGATTTCTTCTTTTACCCACTCAAATTATTTAGTTTCCAATTAATTTTTAATCTGTGCTTCCAAGGCCTTTTTATTGAATGTATTTTTGTTGCATTATGGTCTAGTAAGAGTTCATTTGATATTCATTCTTTTCTGCATTGATTTGTGAGTTTTTTGTGCCCTAATACATCATCAGTATTTGTGAAGGTGCCATGTACAGCTAAACAAAAGGTATTATCGTTTTAATTTACATTCAGTTTTCTCCAGAGGTCTATCATATTTAACATTTCTTTTTTTTCTTTTCTTTCTGGAGGGGGGAAGGCAGAGCAATTGGGGTTAAGTGACTTGCCCAAGGTCATACAGCTAGTAAGTGTTAAGTGTGTGAGGTCAAATTTGAACTCAGGGCCTCCTGACTCCAGGACTAGCACTCCACTCACTGTGCCATCTAGTCACCCTTCTAACATTTCTGAAATTCAATTTTCATCTCCTTAACTTCTTTCTTATTTGTGATTATTATCTAGTTTTACCTAGATTTATCTAGAGAACAGTAAGTTGAGATCCCCCCAGTACTATGACTTTACTCTTTCTTCCTGTGATTTGTTGAACTTTTCAAGAATTTGAATGCTCTGCCATTTTGTACATATATGTTTACTATTGATACTAATTCATTGTCTATGGCACCTTTTAACAAAATGCAGTTTCTCTGATTCTCTCTATTAATTAGGTCTTTTTTTTACATTTACTTTTTCTGATATCACCTCAGCCTTTTTTTATATCAGCAAAAGTGTAATAGATTCTGCTCCAACACCTTTTTTTTTTTACTCTGGGTGTGTCTTTCTGTTTCAGGCTTGTTTCTTGTAAACAAAATGTTGTTGGGTTCTGATTTGTAAACCATTTTGTTATCTACTTTTGTTTTATGGGTGAGTTCATCCCATTCACATTCAAAGGTATGATTACTGTGTATTTCCTTCCATCTTTTAAAAGAATGTTCACTCTTATCTCTCTCTTTTTTCCTTGTCCCTCCTCAAAGGTCTATTTTGTTTCTGTCCAACTGCCTCCCTTAATCTGCCCTACATTTTATCACCCTCATTCATTTTTCTTATTCCTTTCCCCTTCTCCTACCATATTAGGTAAGATAGATTAATATACTCATAATATACTCACAATAATACAGTCACTGTATCTTCTTCCCTCTTTGTAGCTATTCACTTGAGAATGAGGTTGAAATGTTGTCTTTCAATTCACCCTTTTCCCCTTCAGTGCCTCCTTTATGTGAAATACATTTCCCTGTTCTTCTCCTCTTTACCTTCTCCCAGTACATTCCTCTTTCTCAGCACTTCATTTTTTTTAGATGACCCCAGCAGAATTGACTCATATCTGTGCCCTCCATCTATGCAAGTTTTTTTTTTCCAATTCCCCTTTTAATGATAAACTTCTTGGGAGTTATGCATATCATCTTCCCGAAAAGGAATGTGAACAGTTTATCAACATGAAGTCCCTTCTGATTTATCTTTCATGTTTACCTTTTTATGCTCCTGAGTATTTTGTTTGAATGTCAAATTTTCTCTTCAGCTCTAGTCTTTTCATGTAATGCTTGAAAGTCTTTTATTTCTTTAAATATCTATTTTCCTCCAAAGGATTATACTCATATTTGCTGAGTAGGTTATTCTTACATGTAATACTAGTTCCTTTGCCTTGGAATATCATATTCCAAGAAAGAATTTTATTAACTTGTGAAGTTACACAGCTAGCTTCTAAGGAAAGACTTTAATTTAGGTGTTCCTAACTCCAAGTCCAACATTCAATCCACTATGTCATCTTTCTTCCTGTAACAATGAAGTAGTATTCACCACACCCATGGTGGTTAAGAATATGCTGGTATAATTGTGAATCACAAAATGTAGCAGATTGTCCACATGGAGGGCAGAACCAAAGCCTTTATTCAAATACCAGAAAACTGAGTCCCAGAATAAAAAATATGAGTTCCAGAACCAGAAAGCCAAAGTCATTACAGTAACCACAAAAAAGTTGATACACATGGTTAATGCAGTAAACACCCACATTCCCAAGCCTTCACAACAGAACAGGTTCCCTCAAACAGGGATCCTTCTCTCACACTCACAGTAGCTCCTCAGCCTGGTTATTATAAGTTCTCAGTTTAAGTTCACAGAAGGAGGTATCTTGGCAAAAGTTCCCAGAAGGAGGGTTGTGGCAAAAGTTACAGCCTCCAGGTGCTCACTGAGACACAATCTGACTGTCCTGCTGGTTCTCTCCCTTATATATGGTATAGCACTTCCCTGTTCTGTCCCTTCTGTTACATCAGCAACTGCCTCCCAAAGTCTTAACTACTTATGTGTTGATTAAATAGCTTAAATAAGGCATTAACTTGAAACAAGGTGCTAAGTACCTGCTTACTTGCCAATACAAAGGCAAGGGGGGGCTGATAAGATCATGAGATTCTATTAACATTATACTGCCTTATATTCACTTTTATATTGCCCAATATTAATACAAATCTATTTGAATAATTAGTCTTAGTATCAAAAACAAGCACATATACAAAATATATTTTCTGCAATTTAATGTCTAACATACTGTAAATAGGAGGTCCCAAGTGATTTTTAGATGAAATTCCAGAGCATTGTATTTTAGGCTGTAGCAAGCAGCAATGGTATTATGGCATTCTCAAGGATAGTTTATTTGCATTCACTGTTCCTTAAATCTGACATTGAAAAAATGTTCTGTAACCTTCAATGATAAAGCTTTTCATATTTTCTTATAGCATATAAAGACCAATTCTTTTTTTTGGCATATAGGAGAATTTTTTAAATTTTATCCTGAGATATTAGAAGTAGTACAAATAATAGAAAAGAGCATACAGAAGCATAAAAATATGTGAATTGTAAATGACTGTCACTTTTTCCACCTTATATCCAACTTTCAAGAAAACACTAAACAATAGAAGTTTTTATACTGTGTGTACCTACATGAACATATACATATGTATTTACATAGATATGAATAATCATATATATGTATATGTATATGTATATATGATATATTCTAGAGAAAAAGATTTGAAAATCAAAAGGGTACAGGTGATGCTCCTGAGTTATGATTCTTTGGCAATTGATAGAGAAATCTTATCAGGTTGTCACTCTATTTGCTATATGATTCATCAGTGAAGCTAAGCATAACTGACAAAATGACACATACATATATGGGTATGTATATGTCTGTGTGTATAGAAGGACACAGGAGAGAGAGAAAGATATCTATTATTTTAAAGGGGAATATTTTTTGCACAAATGCATTTTACAATCCTTTCATACTTTATCACTCCATGTGATTCTTGTTCATAAATATATACTATACTAACAATCAAATCATTTTTCCTCAAATCCTTTTATTTAAAGTTTCTACCATATAAAATAAGTTTACTGTTGTTGTTTTTTAAGAACTTGAGGCTTTGTGTCAAAAAAATACTTAATGGATTTAAGTTTATATCATTATTTAACTTATGTTGAAGGCAATATTTTACTTTGTAAAAGCAGTAAAAATATAATTCAACCTATATTTTTGTCAATATTAAATAAGTATATTATCACACATGTTACAAAATTACTATCAAAGTTCAGGACTAGTAAATAATTCTCATATAAGCTAAGTCTATTATGATGAAATTTTCTGCAAGGAATCATTGTGATATGGGACATTGCCTCCAGTATTTCCTAAATCATGTGGTAGGTTCCACCATAAAGCTATGTAAAATAAAAGAGATAAAGTCTTCTGAATTTCTGTTTATTTTTTCAGAACATTAAGAAAAGGGTAAAGTTATTTTACATTTTATATGAAATTCCAGTCTGTTTTTTTTTATCATACTGTGGCCTTTGGCATGTATATTACAGTAGCATTATACATTTTCCACTTGGTTATTGTCCTTCATGCTCAAAGAGGACCAAAATGACATCACTATATCCAGGTCAGACCAATACAAATTCAGAAGGTTCTACAAGAGGTTGGGTACAATCATTCTATATGAACATTCAGAGTACAGCTGTTAACATTTCCCAGTTTATATAGTGAATATAGAATAGGGACATTCTATCCCCATTAAACTTTAGGATAGAATCTCTACAATTCTCTGTAGGAATCTTAAGCTACATATTCAGAGTTGTCACTTCAATGTGAGTTGCACATCCCACATCACTTGAAGCTGCGTGTTTGAAGGCCCCTAAATAATTTTCAGACATGCATGATTTAAGTCTGCCTCTGATCTATATCTAATTACCCATTTCCTGATCGTGTTTTTGCCTCTCGTCATCTTAACACGCCTCTGTAAACTCAGGGTTTGGGGCTAGCAATTAATACCAAGTCACAGAATTCAATGCTTTAAATCAGATTGCTTATCTCAGGATCTGCTGTGAAAGAGTTAGTGTTTTGTATGAGTACTTACTTGAGTAAAGGTTGCATTTCTTTTTTGGGAAAAATAATAACTAGCATTTGTATAGGCTTTTAATATTCACAAAGCCATGAACAAATATTGTCTCATTTTATCCTCCAAACAACTCTGTGACATAGAGGCTGTTATCTTCCTTTCACATGGGAGGAAACTGGGGTAAATAGAAATTAAGTAACTTTCCCAGTTTCACAATTCTAATAAGTGTCAGAGGATAGATTTGAACTTAGGTTTTCCAGACTCCAGGACCAATGCTCTCTGCTTGGATCCACCTAGCTCAGCAAGTACCTTTTGTCCTCAGAAATTGAATTTTCCAGGCTAAGTATGCAAATTGGAACTATCCAGAGTTGCTATTTCAGCCAGTGTTTTCTTAGGATGCCCAGATCTCTCCCTGAAATAATCAAACTAGGAGTTTCATAGATGATGAAGATATTGAGGACGTTTGAATCTTTGGTTGTGAGAAGTAAGAACTCTTGACTTGGCTTCAAATCCCTACTCTGTCACTTAATACTTTCCTGTCCTTGTCCAAGTATTTGGCTCCCCAAATCTCTTTCCTCGTTTATAAAGTAAGGAGGTTGGACAGTATGTTCTCTGAGGTTCCTTCCAGCCTAGATTTATGATACTTTGACACCTCCTGGATCTAATGCTTCTTGTGAGGATCCAGTCTCATCCTGTATTCTTGGAGGTAAATCAGAAATAAATGTAACTTTGGAGGGGGCAGGGAGAAGGATTAATTTCCATAAAGTGAATGGAATCTTACCTCCACACCCTAGATTATTCTTTTTCTTTTCCTGTCCAATATTCTATTACCTGAACACTCAGTTGATGTCTCCTATATTCATTAGATGTGTAACCTGTCTCTTAACCTAGTCTGTATCCTTAGTAATTGGTTAAATTTCTATCTGAATTATCCCTTGTATTTTAATGATCATCTCTTAATGTTTTGCTGTCATACCTCATACTTAAACATGCTGTCTACATGTATAATCATTAAAGCCAAGGACTATTTAAAATGTTTTTACCTTAAATGACTAACTTTAAAGGATATTTAGAAAATAATAGTTTCAATCCAGCCTTTTTGTACTAGTTGATGTAGAGGGGTGTGTGTGTGTGTGTGTGTGTGTGTGTGTGTGTGTCTGTGTCTGTGTCTGTGTGTGTCTGTGTGTGGGTCTGTGTGTGTGTCTGTGTGTCTGTGTGTGTATGTGTGTGTGTTTTAATATATTTTAGAACTGGCGTATGTAATCCTGCAGATTTTCAAAAAGTATTGGTTTTAGGAGAAGGTCAGCCAGTCATAGACTTGAAGTAGAATATTTCCAAGTGAAAATTTGTTAAATTTCAGATGAAATTTGTTCAATTTCAGATTCTCTACATATAATATTTTGTCATACATTTATGATATGGTAGAGTGAAAAACATTAATTTGGGGTTTGGTAGACCTAGATTTTAATTCTAATTCTGCCACAAACTAGCAATATGAATAATACTAAGTCACTTCAATGTGAGTTTCAATTTTTTAGTAATAAATTGAGATTTTGGGAAAATTGTCTATATTATCTCAAAAGTGCTGATAATTATGTTCTATTTGGTTTTCTCCTTTAATCTGTGTAGAGTTCTAAATAACCAAATTACCCTCTCATTTCTTACTTTTGCCTCAGTTTCACTATTGGTAAAAAGAGGAGCCTAATCTAGGTGATTATAAATAATTTTCTTGTTTTAAATCCAATCAACATAAGAAAAATACTGATATCTTTTAATATATCAGTGTAAGTAAGTGTAGCTTTTTTTTCCCTTCTGTGTTCCTGCAGAAAAGTTATGAAAGTTCTTGGTTTTCTGTGGGTCAATACTTATTTAAAACAATTAGTTATGTGTACCCTCCAATCTTTTGATTTTTACTACCTAGCCAGAGTACATATCATTTCATATGAAATAATTTTTCACAAATATCATATCAAATAAAGCATGAAAACATTGGGTAGCTTGCATAATGGGCTACCATGCACTGTAAGTAGGTAACAGGACACACAAGGAAGACATGAAATGATGAATGATGCATTAAGGGGTGCATTTCATAACCTGTGTGGCTAGAGCACTTGTGGGAAAGGCAAAAATTAAAGGATATCTATAGCCATCCCACAGTGTTAAATACATGCCTGGGGAGACTTACAGGTCCAATATTGCAGAGAAGCAGATATTCTCCAATGTTTTCATCATCACTATAATCACATTCCTCTCTGTTGTTCTCTTCTGGGTGCCATACTATCTCTGCCTCGTGTTTTCTGTGAATTGTACCTCTGCTTTCCATAACATCATCCCTGCTGCATATCACTGAGCACCTTTCTGCTTCCATCTATTTAGGTTCATTGATTAGAAAGCCTTTCCCTGACAAGACTTTCTTGATTGGCATGCAAATGAACCTGGGACTAGACCAAAAGTTAGGTGAAATATGCGGGGTCCACATTTCTAAATTGTGTGTGTGTGTTTATATGAAAAATGCATGATTTTTATTTATTACATTTTATGTTAACTCAAACCTCACTAGCTTATATACATGCTCATGCATTTACAGTCTTGTACATAAGTATCATATGACATTTTTAAGACTAAAATTTCTGGACACATCTAAGATCATAGATTTGGAGCCAGAAGGAAATTTAGAGGTCATTGAGTCCAATCTCTTCATTTAAAAAAGAAGGAAACTGAGGCACAGGGAGGTGATAGCTTAAGGTCATACAGTTAATAAAACTATAGGGTAAAATTTTACCTCGTATTATCATGATTCAAGGTCCAGTTATTAACTATGCAACATTGTATTTTAAGCAATAGGTTTTGTATCATGGTTTTAAATGAGTACAAATCCAACTGTTTTCAAGCATTGTTTTTCAGTGTTAAGGTACTTATAATCATACCTCCTAATTGAGTTTTTTTAAGAGCAAAAATATTTTCAAAATTAATTGTTATTAAAAATTAAAAGATTAAAAAATCAGAAGGAAAAATAGAACATGAATACAAGTATTGAAAAGACTGTAGATTTTTTTCTATCATTTACTGGGAGACTATTTTAATACTGGTGTTATAAACTAGTGGTTACTCCCTACAGTGAATGCTGATTATAATGCATTCATTCTTCATATCCTCCTGTAAATCCAGTCTTTCTTCTGGGTCACTTGACATTAAATAGGAACTAATGAAGAATGGGATATGTCCTTTAGTATTTCCTCATTTTCTCTACGACTCATCATAATTCTCCCTAATGATATACATGATGCCTCTTACACTATCCAGGTCTTCCATGATAACATGTTGCATCCTATTAATACTCCAAATTATCCTCTCCTTTACCCTTTGGTCATCCTTGTAATAGTCCAAGCTTCATAGTTTTATAACATTGGATTTCTTATCCTTTCTAATGTCATAGATGCCTTGTGAAGTTTGAAAAAGACAATGTACCCTTCCTCAGAATATTTTGCATAAAATAAGATATATGAGATTATGAAAAAAATCAGTTAAGTTGAAAATACTTATAAAATATTTTAAAGAAACTTTTTGACCCCAGGTTAAGAACGCCTGATATACCATCATTCTATGGTGAATTGGTCATGTTCTATTATATCACACACACACATACATATAATGTATATATTAACATATATAAAGATATACTAATATATATAATTTATATATAAATACTATGTATGTAATATATAGTGTATATAGTATATAGCATATATATTATAT
>JAQQSW010004558.1:0-14410 GCA_028646575.1 Pseudocheirus occidentalis
CCCCCCCCCCCCCTTGTACTTTGGGGTCTGGGCTGCGGAGGAGAAGGAACCGGGTGTCCCTTGGCATTCCGGAGACTCACAGGTTGCACAGCTCCATTCGGCGTCCTGGTCTCTAGAAATTGACCTTTGGTGACTCCCCCTCTTCCGTCATTGTATACCGGATTAAGTTGATCTCCTTCGAGAATTTGAATCCGCTTTTATTTTCGGGCCACTTGCGGAGGGTAAAATATTATTGATGAAGAGGTTAAAAGGGGGTTGGGGAGAGTTGAGCGGTCCAGGTTTTACCAAAATATCTGACAGCTTTTATGGCTAGATTTTAGAGTTTTGGGGTTTAGAGAGAGGTGAGTTTTTCCTCCCTTTGAAAAGAAGCGAAAAGAAATGATTAACATTGAAAATATTAGTGAAGAATTCTCAGTAAATAAAAAATGGTAGAATTGGGGTGTGTGGTTTCACCGATTCAAATGAATTAAAGTTACGTTTGTGCAAATCAATGCTAATTAGCTTTGTGCAGAAATTGAAGAGTATTCTCCCCTTTTTTTCTTAAGGATTTCAGTTAATAAATTTCATTGTGTTTTGAGTTCTGCTGAGCTGTGGAGGGTTTTTCCCCCCCTTTTTCCTAAAGGGATGTTGAAAAAGAGTTTAAAATTGTTTCTTGTAAAATTTAAAAACTAAATTCGTTTTAGTTTCTTCCACCCCAAAGAAAAATATCCCGAAATCTCCATAACTAAATGCTCGCCATAACTAATTGCTTTGCCTATTAAGTTATAGAAGAAAAACATTTATGCTGAGAATCTTTGTCAAATAACAATACCAGAATTTAGCATCGACTTGTTAGCTTCCTAAATTACATGAAAATTCTAATTTGTTTGCTTTCTAAATTATATGAAAATGACTGATACAGTGAAGCAGTTCTACTTCCTTTTGGGAGATCAGCAAAATAAGGCTTATTTCCCTTTTGGAAAGTTTTTTTTTTCCAACCTGTTTGTATCTAAAGAACTAATTAGTTCTGTATATTGTATCCATTGTGTGACTAAATGTATTAAATCCCCATATGAAAGTCCGTAACAGTTTATTGCTTAAATAGGAAACAAAAGTTTTACCAGTGAACTCTTTTTGCCTTTTCCTCTATGCTGTCAGTTATCATTGGGAGGCCCCCTGGTGCCTATAGTAAGTGTTAACTTCTTAACGGACTTCTACCCTTCTGGAAATTTTTTTCTGAGGTTGAAGTCTTCACATTTTAGGGCCTTCCGTTTAAAAAAAAAAAATCCATTGAAAGTAAAGTAGGCTGGAGTAGTCTGCAAAGATAGGTGTGTCTTCTGCCTAAAGTGTTGGAGTGTGAAAATGGCATAGCCCTATGACAAAAGAGCTTAATTTAATTCTTGAAATGGTCTGACTAGTGATAACCTAATAACAGGTCAGAATCCCCAAATATCCAAATTCTGTATATTGTAGCGAAAAGAACTTTGACCTAGGGCTCAGGAAATGTGGATTCTTGTCCTTTGAAGTTAAAGTGAATTTTATTAATTCTGGGAGCCCAAGATTATATATAGCAACAGTCCCTTATATGGCAGGAATACCATTTACTAGCTATGTGACACTAGAGAAGTCACTTCATCTCTTTGTGCCTCTTGTTTTCTTATTTGAAAAATGAAAATAATTTTTAAGCTGCTTACCTCATGCTATTCAGAGGATCAAATAAGATAACAGATGTGAAAACACTTTGGAAACTAGAACACATTCATTATACTTGTGTCAGGTCTTACTCTTTGCTGGAAAAAAAATATGTATGTATACACATATGTAGATATATAAAATCCATTTAAAAAAAATGTCCATACTTTCAGTGAGTTGAATCATTACATTTATGTAATCAAATGTTGCTTTTAAGGTAGATTACTGACTTGGGAAAATTTTTTGGATTTTACTGACCTCATTGGGGAGTTTAGGTCTTTCTAACACCATTCACACAAATTCTGAGATTGACTTTGGACTTTAGAAATATGAATTAACTGGATCTGTGATCTCATTGATATAGGGAACATTGGACTTAAACCATTTTAGAAGATGTTTTACTTTCTCATTTATGTTCATATATTTTATTGTAGCAGGATATAGTTATTTACAATATTTTGTTAATTGGAATTTTGGGACATCTTTTCGAAATTCACTTGCTTTTTGGTGTGAAACTGCTGTTATGAAATTTTAGAGTGTTGAGGTGAAGTTTAAGCAGTGGGCAGAGCTGAAAGAAATTATTTTGGTTAGATAAAATTAAAAGTTTCTATAAAAGACTTACCTCTGAGGGGTGGGATATTTACATAATTTAAATATTTACATTTATTTACACATGTACATTAGTCTATCTTTTATATGTCTTATATTTAGACATTTAGGGAATTGACACAAATACAGAGTAACCCAAAAGTCTTAGTGTAGTTTAAAGCTTTTAAGACACTCCGTATGGAAGATAGAGCACATCAATAATAGATAAGTGGTCCAAGGATTCAAACAGAAAATTATCAAAGAAAATGGAAGCTATCGGCAGACATGAAAGAATACTCTAAATCATTAGTAAAAATGAAGCAACTTAAAGCATTTATGAGGTTTCATCTTATAGCTATTAATTTGGCAGATGTTAAAAGGCAGTAACAGTGTTGGAGGGGCAGGAGGGAAACAGGAACATTGACACTGTAAGTAAAAATGTGAATTCACCGCAACCATTTGGGAAAAAAAAATTGTTATTATACAAAAATAGTTACCAAACTTAACTAATTTGAATTTAAGAATCCTCTCACTATTGGGCATACATTTCAAGAAGGTCAGCAACAAGAAGAGAAGTTAATTTCAGTGGATATAATTGGCTCCTTTGCCCATGGCATTAGGTGAAGATTGGAGCCTCTGAACTTGTGGATTCAATAGGTTGGTTGCTTTTATTGTAAAGCCTGCGTTTCAGAGCCTGTGCAACAAGGTGCCCCTTGGAAGCAAAGAGTGACCTTTGAGACCCCAGATCAATGGTATTTGAGACAAGGACTCGTACAAGAACAGTACTGCCTTCGGATGTGAACTTCTGGGACAAATGCTTTGTAGGAATTTAGTCAAGTTCTTCCCTCTTCCCCATCAAGGTGGTATAGGGGAGTATATGGCCTCCAAGGTATTGGGGAAAACTTTGAGCATTGTTGCTCTATATCTTTCAGGCAAATATATCTTTGTA
Source organism: Pseudocheirus occidentalis (assembly GCA_028646575.1). Classification (NCBI taxonomy): domain Eukaryota; kingdom Metazoa; phylum Chordata; class Mammalia; order Diprotodontia; family Pseudocheiridae; genus Pseudocheirus; species Pseudocheirus occidentalis. The sequence goes on from JAQQSW010004558.1 coordinate 3,209, forward strand.
AAATGCCGTTTCAAAAAACTGTGATTGGTTTTGTTTGTGTGAAGATGTTTTTATGTGTAATCAGACTCATCCATTTGGTCTTCTTTGATCCTCATGTATCCCTTTTTTGCTTGTGGGCTCTTCCCCTGTCCATGGATCTTTGTGGTGAATTCTTCCTTTCTCCTCTGGTTTGCTTGTGATACTACCTTTTGCTTGTGATACTACCGTGTGTCTACTTGGATCTTATCATGAGGTGTTAGTCTGTGTCTAGTTTCTGCCAGACTGCTTTCTGGTTTTCCCCGCAGTTTTTATGAGGTGATGAGTTCCTTACTGACTGAGGTTCTCTTTAGTTTCTTAAACACCTCTTGATGTTGTCCAGCATTTTTTTTTGGTTATTTTAGCCACAGTAGTACATTGGGCCCATAGCTTTAAATCCTTTTTCTGAATTGTAATTGGTAGTTATGATGAAGCGATTGTCATGATGATGAGCTGAACATTAGTTCGGTTTAACAAACATTTATTAAGTGATTATTTAATATGCAAGGAATAGGCAGCATAGTAGAAAACATAGTCCTTCTTAAGACCTATGTTCAGATCCCCTCTCTAACATACTGGTTTTGTAGTTCTGGACAAATCACAATCTCTTAGTGGCTCAACAAATCTCTTAAGATTATAACTTGCAGAATAGTTGCATTGTAATAGGACTTTCTCACAGGAATTTTCCCACATCAATGAAAGTACAGGTCTTATAGGAATGACTCCTCTTTTTTGTAGGTTGGGCTAATGTCCCTTTAATTCAGTGGAGAGGACCTTCTTGGATCATCAGTGGTTTGGCTTCCTGGCTATCTGAGGCATAAAAGGTCTAGCTAAAGGGAGTTAATATTTGAGGTTTTAGGGAATTCCCACTACCCTAAATAAATGCCTTTTTGGTCTTGTTTGGCCAGTTGCTGTGGTGAATGCAAAGGAAGTAGCCATTCCATCTGAATTAATGTCCTTTTTAAACTTCAGAAATTGCATCAGTTTTATTCTACTTCTAAGATTTTACTTTATTCCCTCAAAGATGATAAAAGATGGGGAAAAAAAAACTGATGTTAGAGGGTCTGGGGGAAGGCTGGCACACATATACGCTTTTTTTTTTTTAATTTCTTTTTGCATTTTGGAGGGCATTTGGGGTTAAGTGACTTGCCCTAGGTCACAGGGCTAGTTTCTGTGTTAAGTGTCTGAGGCCGAATTTGAACTCAGGTCCTCCTGACTCCAGGGCCGGTGCTCTATTCACTGCGCTGCCTAGCCGCCCCCACATATACACTTTTTGATGGAGTTGTGAATTGGTCCAGCCTTTCTTTGAAAACAATTTGAAATTACAGAAGAAAAGTCACTGAACTGTTCAAATTCTTTGACCTAGGGATCCCACTAATTGGTATGTATTCCCAGTAAGATCAAAGAAAGATCTTATAATCAAAATTATCTTACCACTTTTTGTGGTAGCAAAAAGTAGATTCCATAAACAGGAAAATAGTTGAATAAATTGTAGTGTCTGAATATAGTGGAATATTGTTACATTGTCAGAAAAATAATTGTTATCCAGAGAAACATGAAAACACTTATGTAAATAGTTGCATTAAAATAAGAAAAACCAGTAGAATAATAACTAACAAAAAAAAGAATAGAATATTAACCAAAAAAAAAATCAGTTAACGAACATCTTAAATTCAGTTTGTCCAAAACTAAACTGATTGTCTTTTCCCCCAAATTCTCCCTTCTTCTTCATTTCTATTACTGTTAGGTGTACTGACGTCTTCCTATTCATCCAGCTTGGAACCTAGGTGTCATCCTTAACTCCAAACTCTTATACCCCGTGTATCCCAATCCAGTTTCCAAGTTCTGTTGATTCTACCTTCATATCTTCTCTCCTAACACTGCCACTACCCAGGTGCAGGTCTTCATCAGTTCACATGTGGACTATTGCAATACCTTTCTGGTTGGTCTTCTGTTTTGTTGATCCTCACTCCAGTCTATCTTCCATTCAGTTGTCAAAATGTTATTTCTAAGCACAGATTCAACCGTGTTATACCTCTCTACCATTTCATTAAACTCCATTGGCTCCCCATTACCTTCACAGTCAAATATAAAATCCTCTGGCATTCAAAGCGTTTCATAACCTTGGCCCCCTTCCTGCTTTTCCGGTCTTCTTACATCTTATTCCCCTTCACCTACTCTGTCACCTAGGGATACTGGCCTCCTTGTTTTTCTCAAACATAACACTTCATCTTCCCACTCTGCATTTTCAGTGACTTTTGTACAGGCCCAAAACTCTTTTCTCTCTTCATCTGTCTTCTGTCTTCTTTCAAGTCAACTAAAATTCCACCTTCTACAAGAAGCTCTTCTTGGTACTCCTTAATGCTAGTGCCATTCCTCTGAGGTTTTCTCGAATTTAAATTCTCCTTCTCACTTTGAAACCTTCCACCCTCCCAGCTCTTTGAGAATAGGAATTGTTTTTGCTTTGTTGTTGCTTAGTACAGTGTTTGGTACATAGTAAATGCTCATTAAATGCTTGTTGACGTTACTGCAAGGTCTTCTCCATGCCTGAAATGCATTTTCCCTTTCCATTCTCATTTGAAATGCTAGTTCAAGTCCTAGATTCATTTTCTCCATCATGCCTTCCCTTATCCCCTCTGAGTGACAAGGTATTTCTCCCTCTTCAAGTTTTCCTTGATCACTTTGCATCTTTCCTATGCCTTTTCTATTTTTAATCATACTTTTTTGGATACATGTTAAATATCCTCTTATAGATCATAAGATCCTTTAGGATAAGAAGTTACCTCATCTTTTTTATTTCCCCAGTGCCTATCATATAGTGGGCACTTAATAACTTATCAGGGGTATATGAAGTGTTTTCCTTATGACAACTCTGTGAAATATATAGTTATAAATATTATCCTATAAGTGAGGAAAATAATACTCTGAGGATTAAGTGACTCATTTTTGTTTATCTTCAGGGAATGTGAGCACCTGTCTCCTCACTGCTATGCCCAGCACTTTTATTATACCATTCTTACCATGCCCATCAAGAACAGAAATTTACATCTAGAGTTGCAGAGGGTAATCAGTGGACATTATTAAGAATCCAGACAACAAAAGAATTTTTAGTTGAATTGAAATAACTATAACTTTGCAACAGGAAGTTTTTACAGAACATTTATACTGTTTCCCCCCTATTTTTTGGATTACCTTTTCTAAATTTTAGGGGAGAGAGATTAAATTGTATAAGATAGTTTTGATAAATATTTGCCAAAAAAACCCCATAGCTTTAAATTTTTCACAGGAAAGGAGAGACTTAAAAGGCCACAAGTTAGAAATGTTGCTCTCAAAGGAGTCCTTTTAAAATTTTTTCCTCAGTAAACCTGATTGGAAATGTTCTTTCCTCCCTCCCACCCCAGCCCTTTTTTTGGAGGGGGGGGTCTAAAGGGGTTATATATTTTTAAAGCAGTATTGGCAGATGAGTTAGATCTTTACTCAGGGCTTTAATAACATTTCAGATTATTTGACTGTCTTCTCTTTCCTTTCTCTCTCTTCCCCACCCATTTTTCTCTCTTTCCTGGGTGGATTATAGAACTGAAAGTCCAGTGGTACAATGAAAAGAGTACTGGATGTGGTGTGAGAGAACCTGATTTGTATCTTGACTCTACCATTCAGTATCTGTGTGACTTTAGGCAAGTTACTACACTTGTCTGATTCAGTTTCCTCATCTTTAAAATTTGGAAATTAAAGTCCCTTCCAACCCTGTGATCCTGTTGGGGGGTGGGGTGGGGGAATCTATGTTGGTATTTATTGAATAGAATTTTCTGTTTTTTAATTTCAAAAAGGAATGACAGAGGGGGCTATTTCTCTTAAAACTTTCAAGTTCTTATGTATTTTAACCTAAGCATGTTATGTTCTTTGTGTCTCTAATGCAGTCTCTTAGGATCTTGAATAAATTCTCTATTTTCTCTTCTCCATTATTTCTTTTTTCTTTTCAACAAATAGTTACTTTAAAAAAATTGAAACATGGCACTTTTCAGATCATCATCAAATGACACTTTAAAAAAAAATCCATTTGTAGTTTTAAATGATGACTTGGAGCTTAGCCTTCTCAGATTTGATCTCATTCTAAAAATGAATTGATCTTATTTCACTTTTAAGTGAATACTGTGATGATTTTATTCATTTCAGCACTTACTGGACTCCTGTGTTGAGCCCAACATGGAATTCCCAAAGTACTGCTATTAGGTACTCCATAATTACTTGTTATTTAACTGACTTTCTCCCATTCTTGCCTTGTTGATAAGAACTTTGTGATCTTTCAAAGAATAAACCATAAAGTAGACATTTGTTTAAAAATTTGAATGTTGAGCATAGTTCCAAAGTGTAGTTCTGTCTAGAAGTACAGAAGAGAGGCAAATAAATTCATCTCTAATAAGTAGCTTGCATTTTACTTAGCTAACTAGAGTACTTTTCCACTTAAGCTAATATTTCATTCCTTCAAGTCTCTGTCTTGCCTATATCTTTCTCTTTTCTCTTATTTTTTTTTTGCTACCCTTTCACCCTCAGCTATTTTATCTTCCTTGTTTTCTGTCTTGTTCCATTCCATTCACTTACCAGTTTTTAAAATGGACTGAATATCACCAAATATTTCAATCTGCAAAAAGAGATGATATATGAAACTGAATTTCTATCATATACTGCTCTTAAAAATATATATATATTAAATTTAACACAGGAGTAACAAAACTGCCCTGATTATCTGTATTTCCTTCTGAACTTCCTTTTTCTCATTTCTTTTGTACTCCTACTCAAAGCCCTTTCCTCAGGGTATACATCCCTCCCACTCAAAAGTTCTAGATGAGTGTGTATATAGCACCTTTTTATAAATTTCTAACTGATTTAGTATTCTACTCAACACAGTGACTATTCCAAACCATATCATCTCTTAACTGCATTATCCCTTTACCAACCCCTCTCAGCTGAGGACCTCAATTATTAAACTTTACGCAAAAAACCAAACCAAAACAAAAGCCGCCATTCATGAAGAACTCCTTTTCTCCTTCTCACACTTCACTCAACCATCCATCAAGATGCCATTTACCAAGTCTTAACCACTCTACATGCATCTTTGATCCCATTTTCTCCAGGACATTGCCCACCATTATAAGTTTCTCCTTATCTACTAGTTCCTTACCTGATGTTTATTAATCTACCCATCCTCAAAAAAAAAAAACAACCCAAAACAAATCCTCACTTCATTTGATGATCTCTTCTAGCTATCATCCTATATCCTTGTCTAGGCTAATCTTGAAAAAGGTGTCTATACTTGGTGCCTCCACTTTCCCCCCTTCTTATTCTACTCTGAAGCATCTGCAGTTTGGCTTCTGATCTCCTTCATCTGAAACTTCTCTCTCCAGAGTTCTTAGTGCTCTCTAAATTGCCAAGTAAAATAACCTTTTCTCTGTCAATCTTCATCCTTGACCTCTGAGGCAACTGGCATAGCCAGTCACCTCCTGGATATTCTCTCCTATCTGGATTTTTGTGACATTTCCTTCTACTTGTTTTCCTTTCTGATCTCTTCCTCAGTCTCCTTTTCTAGATCCTTGTCTATTGTCATACCCACTAACTGTAGATGTCTTCCAAGACTCTCATTGCCCCTCTTTTATTTCACTCTACTAGGCTCACTGGGTAATCTCGGTCTCTATTAGCCTCTTCAGGTATATAATTCCCAGGTTTATATATATCCAATCTTAGTGTTACCTTCGACCTTTAGGATGTCTCAAAAAAATATATCCCCTATATATCTCAAATTCAGCTTGCCCAAATTAGAACTCATCCCCACCTCCAATTTCCCTCCCCCTCAAACCTTCTCCTTTTCTTCTCTTTTACTGTCAGCATTCTCCCAGACTTTCAATTATGGTGTATCCTCAATTCACCCCTCATATCCAGTCCATTGTCAAATCTTATTTCTCTTGTCACAATGTCCTACCCCTCATATCCAGTCCGTTGTCAAATCTTATTTCCCTTGTCACAATGTCCCTTTTACATATGTCCCTTTCTCTCCAGTCACATAGAGTGAAGTGGCCAGACATAATTCAAGGAAGGACTATTTGAATGAAGTAAACAGATTTTAACAGTTTCTTTAAAAATGTTATTTGATGCCCTTTATTTTTACATCACATTCATCTCTGAAGGTGTCCATCCTTCCCTTGTGACAAAAATTTTAAAAGGTAGAAGAACAGTTCTACAAAACCAACTTAACATCTAGAGTCTGGAATAGATGGCCCCTCCAGCCATAGAGCTGTGATCCTTTCATTTTCTGTTCTCCACAGTAAAGGGAAGAAATGGTTATCATAATTCTTCTCCAAGATCAATTATTATTAGTTATTAAAATGAATCAGTAAACATTATAAGCAAACAAAAACAAGCCATATACTGGATGAGTAGAACATAAGTAGAAGAGGTAAGGGACTAAAATTAAGAGAGGCTGGGAAAGACTTCCTGTAAAAGGTGACATTTTTAGTTGGACCTTCAAGGAAGCAAGAGGGCAGAGATGAAAAGGGAGAACATTATGGGCATAGGGGACAACCAGAGAAAATGCTCAAAAGTCCAGAAATGAGATGTCATCTTTGTGCAGCAGCAAGGAGGCTAGTGTCATTGCATTGAAAAAATATGTTGTGGGGGTTGGAGACGGTTAGGCTGTAAAAAGACAGGAAAGGTTAGAAGCTAGGTTATGAAGGGCTTTGAACACCAAACTGAGGATTTTGTATTTTAACCTGGAGAGCCAATGGAGTTTAATGAGTAAGAGGATGACATGGTTGGACCCGAACTTTAGGAAACTTACTTTGACTGACAAACAGGAGGGATTAGAGTGGGGGAAGACTTGTGGCAGGCCTATCCTCTAGGCAGGCTATTGCAGTAGTCCAAGTATTTGGAGATGAGGGCATTCTTCAGAGTGGTGGCATTGTTAGAGAAGAGAATAGGACATATTCAAGAGATGCAGTAAAGGTGAAATTAAAAGACCTTGACAACAAATTGGATATATGGAGAATGAGAGATGATGAGTAGTCTAGAATGACCTGGGTTGTGAGCCTGAGGATCTAGGATGATGGGGATGCTCTGGACAGTAATAAAGCAGTTTGGAAGGGGAAAGGGTTTAGGAGAAAAGATAATGAGTTCAGTTTTAAGCATGTTGAATTTAAGATGTAGGAAACTGTAGGTCTGCAGAGTTTAGGGCAAGATAGGTAAATTTGAGAATTATCAGTGTAGAGATGGTAATTAAATCCATGGAAGCTAATGAGATCACCAAGTGAGGTAGTATAGAGGGAAAATACAATCATTTGTTTGTATAATCCTTAACATAATTATCTAGGTTCTTCATTATTTCATGTTTAAGACCCACTAATATCCTGTAATACCAGTAATACAGTAATACCATTTTTTTTAAAAACCCAAAATTAAAGGCCCAGTAATACCACAATTTGTTTAGCAATTCCTCATTTGATTGGTGCCTACATTGGTGCCTGGAAGATAGGTGCTATTATTTGCCCCATTTTACAGTTGAAGAAACACAGGCAAACAGGCTAAATGACTTGCCCAAGGTCACATAGCTAGCAAAAATCTGAGGCCAGATTGTAAACTCCATGAGGGCAGAGACTGTCTTGTATCTCCAGCATTTAGCACAATGCCTGGCACATAGTAGGCATTTCAGTTTAGTTGTTTTTCAGTCATGTTGACCCCATTTGAAGTTTCCTGGCAAAGATAACTGGAATGGTTTGCCCTTTCCTTCTCTAGCTTATTTTACAGGTGGGGAATGGAGGCAAATGGAGTTAAGTGACTTGCCCAGGGTCACACAGCTAAGTCACATTCAGACTCATGAAGATGAGATTTCTTCATTCCAAGTCCAGTGTTGTGTTTACTGCCCACCTAGCTACCCCATAGTGGGCATTTTAATAAATGTTAATTGCTTGATTGATTCCAGGCTCAGTACCCTACTGACTATACTACATTTGGTTAATGTACAAATTAAGATAGTTTCTTTTTTTCTAGTATAAAGAAATTCTGTTTATACAAAAAATGATCTTTTTACTTGATCATAAGATAATAGATTTAGAACTGGAAGAAATCTTCTAGGTCATCTAGTCTAACCCCCTCATTTTATAGATGAGGAACTGAGATTCAGTGAATTTATGATCCCTCTGACTCCAAACCTAGTCTGTACCAGTCTGCTTTCAGAATGTGATTTCTAGAGTTGAAGTTTAAGTGTCAAGAGGAAGAATCACTTTTGACTAAAAGTAGGGTTCTTAACTTTCTTGTGTGTAATGGTGCTCTTTGGCAGTCTGGAGAAGCTTATGGACCCCTTCTTAGAATAATATTTTTAAATGTCTGAAATACATAGAATAACCAAGGAAAGGAATTTTATTGAAATAAAGCTATAAAAAAACACCTTTTTAAAACTCATTGACCCCAGGTTAAGAACCTGAAAAGGGATTGGTTACTAGGAAAAGAATAATACACATAAAATACTTTCCAGAGTGCTATCAAAATATCAGTTATTATGGTACCAGATAAGTGATATGACAGTGAAGTTCTACTAAAACTCTCAGGTGTTTCTATGCATTATTTTTCAGAATTTCATGAAGCAGATTTGCTTATTAGAAGTTAGTAGTATTTAAAGTCCAATAACTGCTCTTTAATTTCACTTAAACCAACCCACAGGAGGCCATATACAAATCACTTTAATTGCTTGAGCTTTTTTTATCTTTAAGACTGAGAAATTCAATAATAATTATTCATATTTGCACATTGCTTTTATACTTTACAAAGTATTTCCCTCCCAGTAATCCAGTGAAGTGATTGACACAAGTATCACTTCCATTTTATAAGGAAATAGTGTTACGGTCAAATCAGATTGCCAGTTTTAACAAAGAGACCACAGAGTCCAATCAAAAGTTTAAAGGAGCTTTAATTTAGCCAGCTGGATGGCTGTCTCTATGCCAATTAAAGGAGCAGCCCTGAATTACAGAAGTACAGAACCTTTTATACCATATCCCTTGATTGTTAAGGTTTGTTAATTGATTGCATATGAAAACCGGGTGCAGGGATCTGTTCTTTGTAATCAGGGGAGTGTATACACCTTACTGATTAATGAAGAATGAGGTATAGGAACCAAGAGTTTGTAATTACCTCAGTGTTGATCAATCAAGAGCTGGACATGGGAACCCGGAGATTGCTATTGCCTCAGTATTGATGGATGAGGAGTTTGGTACAAAACTAAATAAGGGGTCTGGCATGAGAATGCAATTTCAGGTACATAGCAAAAGAAAAAACAAGACGGATTACTTGAGTGCATTCTTCTGCCTAGCACTGATTATTCTCTATCTTGGGTTCACTCCAAGTTTACTGGCCTGCTAATTTCTGAGCTTGTTAGTTCCTGGTTCAGCTTGGGTATTCAGGGCTTATTAGATTTCTAATTTTACATAATATCTGACCATTTTGCTAAAATTTCTACTTAACTAGTTCCTGACCACTTCAGCAGAAACTCAGGGAGTTTAAATAATTTTCCCAAGGTCACATAACTAGAAACGAGGAGTCACACAACCAGTGTTCATTCTACTCTGCCATATGCTTTTTAAAAATAGTCTAAATTTATGTAAATTTTAATTTAGTTCAGTTCAGGAGGCATTAAATGCCTATTAAGGTGCAAGACACTGTGCTAGGTTCTAGGGACACAAAGATATATTTTATAGCACTAGGTCTCAAGGTATATTCAATCTAATGCAGTGTAATAATACATGCAAATACTATGATACAAAGAAGAGGGAAGAGTGTAACTCTAGGCAGTGTTAGGAGGGAGAGATCATTTTTTATTTTGAGTGCTGAGGGCAGCCATGGAGAGAGAGGTAGGAATGAGTTTCATGGAAGAGGTGGCATCTAAGTTGGCCCTGGAAGGAAGGTACCAGGAGGAGTACATTCCAGACATAAGGAGTTGTGTGAGTAAAGGTACAGAGCAAGGAGAAGACAAAATAGGGATGAGAAAGAGGTGGAAAGAAGGAGATAGAGAGTAGTCTGGTTTGACTAAAACAAAGTATATGAAAGGGATTAAGTAGGGACTGTGGGGTAATGAAGAGTTGGACCCAACAACTGAATGATTAAGCAACAGCACAGGTGTAGAAGCAGGAAAACACTGAGCTCCCCCAATAATCACCTCAAATAGCTATGAAATATGACTCTAAACAAATTTTAAGGCTCTAGAACTCACAAAAGTACAGAGAAACAAAGCTCCCAGTGAAGGCAGCCCAGCAGGCAGGACAGGAAGGGCTTATTGTGGTGTGCTGGGAGCCAAACCCAGCCCAGCCTGAAACCATGGCTTGGTCCCTGGGGCAGTCAGGACAAGCCACAGCTGGAGCTTTCAGGAGAGTGGGTTATTGGCAGCTGTGGCGATTTCCAGAATTATCAACTCATAAGATACAAGGACTAAGTGAAAGGTCAGTGGAACTCGGCTAAATCTGGGGTAGAAAAGTGGGTTGGCCATCTACCTCCAGGACAAGAAACAGCAGCCCTGCAGTCACCTCCAGGTGGCTGCTTCAGAGCTTGCAGCCTGCAGATTGCAGGGGGGCCAAGCGATCATCCAGAGGTTAAGTGTTCTTGCCTTAAGCTGCCTGGATCAGGATCATGGTCTTAGGTGGTGGTCCTGAGGTGTGTGACCAGTGAGCCAAAGCTGGTGGGGGCTTCAGCGGCCTCCTAATAGCGCTGACAGTGGTGAAAACCCCAGTGATTTGGGACAAATTTGAAAGCAGAGTTCTGTGGAGCCCAAAAGCCAAGTAATTGACTGGCAACATGAGTAGGCATAGGAAGCAAAGCAAGCCCAGCAATTCAACTTAAGATTCTTTTTTGGGGGGCGGGGGGGCAGACAGAAAGAATCAAAGCATGGAACAGGAGGAAGACAGCATAGTCAGAACTCCTGCACCAAAAGCTTCCAAGAAAAATGTAGACTGGTTACAAGCCATAGAGCAGCTTAAGAAGGATGTTGAAAACCAAATAAAAGAAGTGGAGGAAAAATTGGGAAGAGAATGAGAATGATGCGAGAAAATCATGAAAAGAGAGTCAACAACCCGACTGAAGAAAATAACACCTTAAAGAATCTCAAAAGCTTTCTGAAGAGAATAATTCCTTCAGAATTAGAGTGGAGCAGATGGAAGC
>JAQQSW010004559.1:0-14409 GCA_028646575.1 Pseudocheirus occidentalis
AAGGGTGGGAAACTATTGGAACAAAGCGAGCTAAAGACTTGGGCAGAGCCTCATCTCAAGGCCCATGACCTCAGGCAAATGTCTTCCCTGGGAAGGTTTACTTTCCCAGAGCCAAAGAATCAAGGAGAGCTCAAAAAGGTGGGGAGGGGTCCCAGGGCCTACACCTCATCATATTGATATTTCCTGAAGCACCCTAACCTCCCACTTCCTCAACTTGCTCACTTCCCAAGTCCTACTCCTCCATCCTCTTTTAGCTACACAAAGAGATAGTCATGTCCTTGATCTTGCCATCACCCCAAAATGCACTGCTTCCATGTTCATGAACTCTGAAATCCCCTGATCTGATCACAGTCTCTTTTCATTCCACTTCTCCTACCCTGCAACACCAAACCCCATTCTCTCCTCACCATGACCTCCAAGCCCTCAGTTCTTTCCCCAGTCATCACCCCCGCACTAACACCTTTCTCTCTTCCCCATCTTCACTTGTTGGTGAATGAGGTCAAGTCTCTAGTGTTTTGCCTCAATTCCGTTAGCTCCTTATCCTATCAAAAATCTTGCCCTGTCAAGTCTCAGCTTTATTTTACACCTACCTTTCTCTGTCTTCACTCCTACTCATATGTTGCTCATTGAAGCTCAAGAAAATCATGAAACCATGTTGACTAGATATACTTACATTTATTTTACATAATTTCAACTGGACACTCACTGCCACTAGGCCTTTCTTTTGTACCTCCCTATTTGACACACTATCCTACTCACCACTGTGATTTTTCCAAACATTTTCAGATTTCCTTAAACCTTCCATGGCCTTCCCTTCCACCATCCTCTCAGCTAACAACCTTACTTTATATTTCACTTTTAAAAACTTGCCATTTGCCAAGAGCTTCTTCCTCTTTTCCCTTCCCTCCTCATCTCACATCACTCAGATGCCTTCTTTCACCCCGATCTCACATGAAGCACATGAAGGAGTGACCCCTCCCTTGCAAAGGCAAACCCCTCCACATTTCAAAGTGATCCCATACTATCCCATCTTTTCCAGTGCATTACCCCCTCTGCCATCCACATTTACCTTCAATTTCTCCTTTTTTGACTTCTTCCTTGATGCCTATAAACATGCCTATGTCTTTCCCATCCTCAAGAACCTCTCCCTTGATCCATTCAACCCCATCAGTTGTCATCCCATACCTTTCCTCCCTTTTGTGACTCTTCTAAAGAAGACTTTTTGCAGTTGATGTATCCATTTCCTTTCTTCTCACTCTTATCTCTTTACAATCTAGCTTCCAACCTCATTCAATTCAAAAAGGAACACACCCAAGCAGTCCATTGTACTACTTACTGTATGCAATTTAATCTATAATTTTAAAAAAGAAAATCCTCACTTGATAGAGTTTCACTACCTTCATGTGTAATCCTTTGTCCTTTTTTTTATATGGAAATGTTTGTTTGCTCATGTTTGTCTTGTTTGTGCTAAAATAAAGAAAACTGGAGGTATGCAGTAGTAGAAGGAATTGCTGTTGCCTTGATACTGGATAAACCCCTCTTCTACATCTTCATTTCCAAGGGGTGCACAGAACCATAATCAAATCTTGAATGGGTATGAACCCATGACTGCTAAAATTTGATTTTGTCTTTTAAGTATCTACATTAAAAAAGCCACTCTTGTGTATAAAGGGAAGCTTTATACGAATTCATGACCAACTAAAAGACACCATGGTGGAGAGGCATGAATAGCAACTGCCCCCACTAGATCTGGCTTTACATGTCCTCCTTTCCTCACTGCCCACCCCAAGTTTTTTTTTTTTTAATGATCCTTTGGTGCTAGGGGTTCTTGTCATATGCTCTTAACTCTTCTGTATAATTAAAAATTAATCCAGTAATCCACATAGAAACAGCCTCATTTTCCACAAAGAAGAACATACAAAATGGCAGGGCGGGGTAGAAGGGGCAGATGGACACATCCAGTTCTTATGATGGTATAAAACGCACCTGAACTGACCTTAAATGCTTTTTTCCCCCTTGTCTCTTTTTATCCCACCACCTGGCCCATTAGCTCTAAAAGTGGGAAAAGGAGGGTGTCTCAAAGTAAACCCTACTTGGTCTCTGAACTCACTTGTCTCCTACACTGTGCTTTACCCCAGCAAGAATCAGAAAGGACAATTTGTAAACCCCTCAAAAGGAATTTCCAACAAAACACTAACAGACCCTTCCCTCTGGTGGTTCTGCAGCTGTAAAGCCTTCAAACCAGGTCCAGATGTTTTCTGGCAATGTGGAGTATGAAGAGAATTCAAGGCAGAGCCAAGAGTTAGTTAGCCTTTGCCTTTTTCCCTTCCTTACTTGGACCTATATTAACCTCTTGCCCACTGAGAAACACCCTTGGTCCAGTCCACATATGTATGTCCTCCTTTCTTCAATGGCAAATCTAAGCAGAATCTTGTGGGCAGTGAATCTAGTAACTTATTTTCAGTACTGTGTCCTGCTCCATCCATTTGACAAGCAACTAATACTAAGGCAACCGTGATCTTTTCTCAAGATGAAAAATAAGAAGAGCAAAGGGAGATTGACAAGGATTGGGCCAGGAATCTTTTGGGGAATGGTGCTCATGTTTGCAGAATCTTTTGCTATACCATTTGACATGATTTTCAGTGATAATCTACTCTCATCCCTACCATACTTATTCTCCAGTTATTTGTCCTAAACCTCTCTTTCATTTCTGGTTGGACTTATGCCTTATGGTTGGGCACTCTATGAGCATTTTTCTGTGTGTTTTACATAATTGCTTTTAAGTTTTTCTCTTGTGTGTGTAGCTAGTGTCCTGGAACAACTTTAGTTTTGGAACAACTAAAAGTTGCGGAATATCTTTATTTCTTCCCCGCTTCCCCCTTCGTTGCATACAACAGGACTTTGCACAGATGAGTATATTTCTTTCTTCAAAATAACCAAATGAAACTGGAACTGAGCACTTACTGGTTTTCAGCTATGTCAGTTGCCTATTCATAATAAGAGGCGGAATGTCTTCTGTGTCTATACTCTCACTACAGCTACTTGCTGTAGACCCCTACTCCTGGTGCTCAGTGCTATTCTCATCATATCCCCTCCTGTCTCCAAGCCTTTGCTCATTCTCAGACTGGGCACCTCTCCATCTCTGTTTATTGAAGCTTTTCCCTTCTTTCATTAGCCATCTACTCTGGAACCCAACTAAATGCAAGTATCTTTTCCTTCCTTTCTCATAGGACTTTGCCTGGCCCTGTCCTTTAAATGCATCTCATTGTCCCTTGAATCACAATGCCCTCTTCCTCAGCCCTATTAGATTGTAAACTCTTTGAGAACACAGCTTGTCTCATATTTATCTGTGCCATAAACCTACTGCCATCAATGAAATCAGGAGCCACAGTTCTTTACGTGTACATGTAATGTCCTGTCCATTACTTATTAACTGATCATAACCTCCATGAGGACAAAAGTGTTTTATTTATCATTGTTGTTCTTAGCACCTAATATAGAGTGAGCCTTCTACATAATATACTCACAGCACCTGTATGTATTTCATCCTGAATTGTGTCAATATCTTTGTGTAAATTCCCTGTAGAGCACCTTCATCCCATTCTACCGAAGGCATGGAGATTTTTCTTTGGTTCTTTTAATATCTGATCAGTGCAGCATTGAGGCTGTTCTTCTATTATAACTCCTTACCATCAGACTAGCCTACATCCTATTCCCATTATATACATCTTTGATGAGGTCTTTTATACCATAGGTGTCCGGTATATAGCCCACAACACTCCTGAATGCAACCTAAAGGAGATTAAAATGTAATTGGGAAATATTTTAACAAAAATTAAAATACAATAAAAGATAGATAATATTGCATTCTACAGCCAAGTCAGTATGCAACCTGTAGGGGTCCTTATGTATAGATTAGTGACTCCTGTTTCTCTTTGAGTTTGACCCCTTTTCTCACAAGTCATTGTTGCTAATATGTCATGTAGCCTGTTTATAGTTATCACATTTTTTTCATTACCCTTTGAGTCACCTAAAATTTTGATTATTAGATTTTAATGTTCTGTGTTTCACAGTATAGCATCAGTAGAAGAATTTTGATGCCAAGAGTTAGTGGGGACAGGGATAGAGTGGTATCAGACTACTTGGGATCATTGAAATCGCTGAAAGTTCCCAAAAGTAGTCTAGCCTAGCTTTATTAACTATCTGCAGCAGTTGTCCAATATACATATATGGAAATACAGATTCTTTAAAGGTCTTTCTCTGATGGACTCACTCAGTGAGCTCTCCTTTCAGTTTCATGTTTAAATATGTTGACTGATTAATGTGGCAATTGATTAACTGATTAATGTGGCAATATTCCTATCATTTTTTCATGATTGTGGGTTATGTAGAGTTCAGGGCTCAGTACAGAGTACAACGGTATGAGTGGTGTTGGATCCCTTGTAAATAAGTTCCTTTATAGAACTTCACCACGGATAAGGAACCTTTGTGTGAGCACTCTAAATAAGATCATTCCTTGTGACAGTGATGAATATCTTAGATGATTCTCTGCCTCCATGTATTGTGCTTTCCTTGATATTGATACTTAGCAACTTTATCAAAGTTTGTTGTACAGTCATTTTCAGTCATATTTGACTCTCATGACTCCATTTTGGGTTTTCTTGGCAGAAATATTGGAGTGGTTTTCTATTTCCTTCTCCAGCTCATTTTACATGTGAGGAAACTGAGGCAAATAAAGTTACATGACTTGACATCTAGTAAGTGTTTGAGGCCAGATTGAACTCAGTAAGTGGACACTCTGTCCACTGCACCCCCCAGCCGCCCCTTAACAAAATTATCTTAGTGATTAAATTTGTTGTAAGATCATGTATCAATTTTACACTTTCTTGGGACACATCATATTTAAGGAGAACCTTTTAAGGCCATATTTTCTCTTACCCCAATACTTTTAAAAACAAATTTTTAAAGTTAGACAAAAGACAGATCCAGGTCTTATATTCTCTATTGCTCCTGAGTAATTTTATATGAATATGAGAATTTGGTCAGCTATTGAAAATTTTCTGTGAAAATTTGGCTGTTTCTTTCCCCGTTTTCTTTCTTTAAGCAGTGTGCCCTCTGCTTAAATATTTAAGCCAATATCATATCATAAAAATGTTATATATAGGATATCTATAGATAGATAGGTTGATGTCATCTAAGACGCCTTATGGGGAATAAAAGTACCTTCTCTGATTTTTTTTTTCCTCTTCTTGAAATGATCTTTTCTATATCTTTTCAAAAAATCAGTTATTGAACAGTTTTGCAATTGTGTCACCTCTGGGGCAGCTAGGTGGCACAGTGAATAGAGTACTGGGCCTAGAGTCAGGAGGACCTGGGTTCAAATCCAGCCGCAGACACTGTGTGACCTTGAGCAAGTCACTCAACCCCAATTGCCCTGCCTTCCCCCCTGCAAAAAAAAAAAAAATTGTGTCACCTCCAGCCAAGATTTGTTTTCTCTGTATTTCATGAGGAGTCCAGCTCTTCTTCTTGACTCCATCTTTCTATTACCACTTCCTCATGTTGGATCATTATTGAAATGCTAGCAGATCTGTTCTACCTCATGTCTATTTGTCATCCTCTTTACAATTTCAGCTACAAATAAGTGCTGGGGCCAGTCTGGCATAGCTAATTCTCATGCCAAGTTCCCTTCAGGCTTTATCCCTAACTGATGTTTAGTGTTTTGTGAGGTTATACTGCTTGTAATCTTCTGTCATCTTCCTCTGCAATGTTCTACAAATGAGCACATACTCTAAGTTAGTGTTACCCTTGGGTGTCATGTCTTGCTGTTTGGCAGGAAGATCAAGCGTTTGTGGGCTGAGGTGGTTTCTGAGCTCCTTTGTCTTCTTTTTTGCCAGAGAAATTGTCTTACATCAGTTAACTTTAAGAAATTGTGTTAGAAACCATGTTTGCTTTTTCCCATTTCCAGTTTTTCTGTGTCAGCTGATTAATAGGCGGGTTAGGTTAGAGTTTTATAATCTCACAATGTCTTTTCATTTAAATTTTTTTTCTACTGTGATATTAATCTTTTGTTCTAACCAATTAGTGACCTGACTGCATAGGATAACAGATCCTGCAATAGCTCCCATATTGTTAACTAGTCATCCAGTCTATTAGTGTGTGGGCAGTTTCATTTTTGTTTGCCATCTCTATTTCTCTGTTTGAGGTAAGTTTTCACGATGCAAAACTGTTAAATAATCTGCCCTGAGCCTCTTATTTCTTGATCCTGAACTATTTACAACATAATTTTCACTATCCTTGTCTACACCTTTATTTTCAAGTCCATTGAATATCAAAAGACATCATGACTTGGTTTGGCAGGATTTTTCCCCCAAGTCTTTCAGATAATTTCTCTTCTTTATCCTCTGAAAAAGACATTGGTACATAAGCTATAATTAACTTCGTGGTGGTCTTTTTACTTAGACTGATCATGAGTACTACAAGACAAGAAAATCAAGTATCCTTTGAAATGATCTTTCCTGTTGCCATTGGGTACACAATGAAACAAACGCTTTTCTTCCCTCTCTGAAGAAAATCTGTAAGCTCTTTCCAGCTGTGCATAATAGATATTTAATAAATGTTTTATGAATGAATGAATGAAGACTGTGATCAATACTTAACTAAGCTTTAGTATGAACTTCCCTTAGAGTAGTGGTTCTCAACCTTCCTAATGCTGCAACCCTTTAATACAGTTCCTCATGTTGTAGTGACCCCCAACCGTAAAATTATTTTCATTGCTACTTCATAACTGTAATTTTGCTACTGTTATGAATCATAATGAAAATATCTGATATGCAGGATGTATTTTCATTGTTACAAATTGAATATAACTGACAGATTGAGAACTGCTGCCTTAGAGTAAATGTGTAACTGATACACATATTTGGAGGGAAATTCAGGAATCATGTAATCTAATTGCTTACCTCAATCACAAATCCCCTTTCTAGCATCCCAGCAAGCAGTTGTCTACTGTGTACTTTAACACCAACAATATCGGGGAACATGCTGCCTACTGAGATAAAAGCTTAAAGTTGAAATTTCCCCAGCATGGAGCCTTCGAATTACTCATTTTGTCAGTATTTACCAAAAATTTATTAAGTACTTTCTCTGTACCAACCTCAGAGGATACAAAAAGAAAATGCAACTGAAAACATCCCTGCCCTCAAGAAACTTACATTCCAAATACATAAATATACCCTGAGACATACACAGAGTGGATGGAGAGTAACCCTAGTGGGGAAGGCACTCGTGGTCAGAGCATCATGCAGATGTTATTTGAGCTTAGTCTTGAAGGAAGCCAGGGATTCCTGAAAACAGATGTGATGGAAAGCATTGAAGGTTCAACCAGGGCAAAAGTACAAAGATGGAAACTGGAGTATTGTGTGTGAGCAGCAACAAAGAAGCCAGCATGACTGAATCAGAGTTTGTGAAGGGGAATAAAATATAAGGAAACTGGACAAGTAGGAAAGGGTTGGATTGTAAACAGCTTTAAATGCCCAGTAGAGGAATTCTTATGGGATCTTCCAGGTAATAGGGAGCCATTGCAGTTTATTGAATGAGTGACAAGAGAAGGGGAAAGTGAAATGGAGACACTGTAGTCAGACATATACTTTTTACAAACTCAAATGAGAAATCATACATTCTCACCATCAGAGAGGTCTTCAGAAGTCATGGACTACAACTTGTATCAGGACAGTGACCCAGTCTAGAACACACTGAATAACAACAACAGTAAATCCAACACTATTTAAAGATCTCTTGTAATGAAAAAGATTACCACCCCAAAAGTTTTTGGGGAGACACAGTAACAGGAATGATGGTGATGATGATGGCCCATCTAAATAGCACTTAAAAGTTTGCACAATACTTTGCTTACATTATCTCATTTGAGCATTACAATAATCCTAGGAGTTAGGTGCTGTAATTATTCCCATTTTGTAGATGAGGAAACTGAGGCTTAAAGAGGTTGCCTTCATAAGGTCATACAGCTAAGAAGGCAGGATTTGCACCCAGATCTCCCTGTGCCCTATCACCTATGCTGTCCTTACCCCTTCTGCCCTACCATGTTTCTTTTTGGAGAGAGTATGAGAATGCATGTAGATTTTTACAAATGAAAAGAAGGTATCAAATTTTGCCTGGCATAATAATGAACTTCTCTGGGAGTCTCCAAGTGTTTTACCAAAATGGACTTTAATGGGTCACCTTCAATTCTATTTTTATTTTCCAGTCTTTTGAAAGTGTTGGGAGCCAGCTCCCTCCACTGAGTCATTTTATCATTAAACCATGTTATTTAGTTTAAGCAGCATGGGCTCGGCCTCAAGAACATTGCGGACTGCAGAGGAGGAGTGGCAGCATAACCCCAAACTAACACATCAGTTGGGGATGTTCACACACCAGAAGAAAGGAAGGCCAGTCCACCTAGTGTTGTCTGAATGAGTAATCTCCACACTGTGGCCCCAAACCTTCCCCCTTTTTGTCTCCATTAAGCTCCCCTCTGCCCAGCCAGGGCAAGTAGACACAAGGGCACTCCTGCCCTGCATTGCCTTGGTGTGCTTATTAAACAGGGATCAGCAGATCTGGTGAGAGCACGTTTAATGGAACCCAGATGTGGGACACGCCACACTTCTTTCTGTTTTACAAACGTTCAGCTTTTTGCATTTCATCAGTGTTGCTTATTATTTACAGAATGTAACTTGAGACAGCAGAACAGATTGTGATTTTTTTTTTTTTTGAGGTGGGGAAGGAAGGGAAGGACTGTAGGAGAAAAAAATCCAGTAGTGTGGAATGTTGTTTGTTGTCCAGACCAAACAAACCAGTTCGCCAAGGGTTGATGGGCTATGACAATCAGAACTATTCACATTAACACGGTGGCACTTAATTAAAAGGCAGCTTGACCGTGTCAAGGAAAGAATAATCTTTTGTTACCAGGGTTGTCATCGTGGCACCCAGAGAAAATGTTCCCCTGGTAGAAGCATTGAAGTGTATCCGTGAGTTGCCAGTTTGCTTTCCTTCCTTCAGAGTGAAGGTGCCACTGAGATTTGATCACTCTTTAGGCACACAGACCTCCGAGAACAGAAGGCAGAGGGCACTGTGCAGAGACTCGGAAACAGTGGAGCTCTCACTAAAGAAAAAGCTTCCTTAGAACTAGAGAGCTGCCCCCAAATGGGAAGGGTGTCCCAACAGACAGTGAAAGTGGTCAAAGAAGCTTAGATGGCCCCTTGTTAAGGATATTATAGAGAGCATTTCTGCTTAAGAACTATTGGTGCCAATTGGAGTAGATGACCTCTGAGGCCCCTGAGATCATTTGACTTAGTAAGTTCTCTTTCTGCCTGACCCTCCTATGAGTTTGTATGTAAATTTTTCAGAGAAATCTCTTTTGTCTTAAAATTCAGAACACTTCTACAAATCTCTATGTGATGTGCCAGGGACTCTGCAGCAGTCAGCCCAAAAGAAGAGTGTATCTTCCTTCTGATTCTCTGGAGACCCAGATTTGTCTGGAGCTTCATGGAAAGTTCCTAAGCTTTGGAATAGGAGAAATCTCAACATTAGGTTCAGTTAGATTTCAGAGGAAAGCAGTTAGGATTGCAGAATGTCAACGCCAGAACTTGCAAATCTGAACCCCACATTTTACAGAGGAAAAGACTTAGATCTTCAAAGTCTAGTCCCACTTAGACTAGAATTCCAAGTCTCTTGACCCTCATTCTGTTCATTGTTCTTTATACTATACCTCATTGGTTCCTTAGGTCTCTTCTGAGTCCAGTGGTCTTAATTAATTCTTTCCAAATAAGAATTTCTCAGAAGAGATAATTTATTGGATCTTAAACCAGAATAAGGAATCTTAGCCAAAAGATGTTGAGCCTAATAAATACTGAGGATGAATGTAGGGGCTTGAATAACCCTTAGAAAGTAGGCCAAGCAAATTCTTAAGAAACCTGGTACCTGGATATTTCCCAGTAATTCTGGCCCCAGGAAAAGGCCAGCTAATACAGATTCTCTCATAAGCCACTAGAGGAACCCACCCTTCCTCTAGAAGTGGTCATCCCTGGGTCACTGACTTTGTAGCAGACCTCTCCCTTCCCCAAGGCTGGATTGTCCAGGAGCCCCTGAAATGTTACCAAGGCTTGACACCTCTCCAACTCAGTATATTTCATCAGAGGAGTACAGTGGAGTCTTCCCATTCACTAATCCCTTGGCCACTGGAAAATTTGGCAGTTTAATAGATGCCCCATCAGTTTTCTCTTTTTTTCCCCCTCTTTTTATTATGAACCTACCAGTCATCAACAAACATAAATATTTTGTTATACCAAGAATAATAAAGAAGTATTGTATATGAGACCATAAATTTTGATTATGTAGTTTATTTTAAACCAAAAATTTTCCATCTCAGTATCTATACAGCTATATTTCATTATACAGGCAAAATTTATCATTCTTTCCTCACACCTAATTCTCTGTAAAGCAAAAATCCATATGATAAAAAAATCTTATTTTCATTCACTTTAATGAGAATTATGAAGCCTTTCTGTAGCCCCCCCTCCCAAATTACCTCTCTTCATCCAAATAAAGACATATCTAAATAATTGTTTAGTAAACAGCACATTGTGGGAGTTGGAAGGCCAAGTACTCTTTTACTCTGAATGAAAAAGAATATGTGAAGAAAATAACATGGAAGTCAACAGAGAAAATTGCTTGACTTATGAAGCTCTATAGGATAGTCAGCTTCTTCATACAATCCCAAGCAGTTTACATTGGATTTATAGGGGGACTTAACAGTTGCTCAAGGGGCAGCCACCACCTGTGGGAGCTGAAAAAAGCTTTTTCCATGACTCTCAATCTGTGAATAAATTCATGGCTTTTGAACTTTTCAACCTGGTGATGTCTGCCCAGAATAACAGTGCTTTTACCTTCTTGTGCTCCTTCCCTATTACTGTGGTATTCCTCCATATACTGATGTTGCTATAAAAAAGAATTGTAATCCGCCCCCCGCCAAATAGTCCACATTATGAAAAACAAGCATAAATTGCTCTTGTCTGTTAAAGTAAAAGTCTGTATAGCAATTGTCTTTATTACCCAGGGATAGGTGTACTTGAAAGCAGTGAGTTCTAAAAGAAAAATCCATTAATTCAAAATTTGGAATATTTCAAAGTCCTACCCTGATACTTCATCATGACACAGAAGTGACCCTGAGTTCACAAAGGCTATTCCAGTGGAACACACATCCTTGTGGGTCCCACCATGCTAGAAAGAGTTCAGATATGGTTCCAACAAGAGATTGAGTCTACTTTTCAAGAAATAGCCTAGCTAAGTACGGAGAGACCCATTACCAGTAGGAGGGGCACTTTGGTCATGGCAACAAATTTAACAAAAACCAAAACAATACAAAATGGCCCCCAGGCCTTTGCAGAGCCCTTCTGTGACTTCAGGTATAGTAGTAAAGTGGCAGAAAAGGAGGGAGTGAATGTGATGTTATGCAGTTTTTAGACTGTATAAACTTTAACAGAGCTATTGGTGGTACTCTAAATGTGAGATCCTTGGCTAGTGACCAAAAAGTGGACATACTAGTGGGAAAAATGAAACATATTAATTTGGACATTCTACCTATAAATGAAACCAGAAGACAGAAGGAAGTTACAGCTAAATGAAAGGATGTCACACATGCATGCTGTCCTTAGAGAGGAAAATAAAGGAGTTGGCAGAGTTGTCTTTATTGTATTCCCAAAGGAACAAGAAACATTATTTAATGGAACATTTGGTCTTTTTATATTGCAAGGCTCATGATAAATATTAGCAAAAAGACCACCGTGAAAAATAATTGTAGTTTATGTACCCACATCTGTTGCAGAGGATAGAGAAAAGAGAAGTTCTCCTAACAGCTCTCTAAGACCCTCTGGATGAAATCAGCATACCCTTTGATATTTGGGGATTTCAAGCAAAGGTGGGAGCAGATGATGATGGCAAGAATTATAGGGTGCTTCAAAAGTCTTAGTAAAACTTTAGGCCACTAAGACCTGACACTGCACCAAGAGTTTGGGGTTTGCTTGGGTTTTTTTGGAGGGGGTAAGGCAGGACAATTGGGGTTAAGTGACTTGCCCAGGGTCATGTGGCTAGTAAGTATTAAGTGTCTGAGGTCGCATTTGAACTCAGGTCCTCCTGACTCCAGGGCCAGTTCTCTATTCACTGCGCCACACCCCTGCACCAATAGTTTTGGGGCACTTTGTATATTGGAAAGTTTGGCTCAGAAATAAGGAATGATAGAACCCAAAGTCTTAAAGGAACCTGCAGCCTCAAGGGCACATATGGCCCTCCAGGTCATCTTGGACCCAATCCAGATTTGTTCTGTGAAGCTTGGAATCAATCAAAGGACTGAACTTGAGGACATAGAGGGCCACATGTGGCCTCAAGGCCACATGTTCCCCACCCCTGTTAGAAGCCTAATGCTTATATAGAATGTATACTTTCTACAAAAAAAGCGTCATAGCCACTGGACATGACAAGTCCCAAATGACATTACAAAAAATGAAACTGATTACATTTTAACAGACAAAAAGTGACCTTTTTACTGATGTGGGTGTCATTCCTGAATCAATTGTGTAGACACTCTGTTATTTAGGACAAAGATCAAAATTAGCATAAAGCTAGAATAAAGAATAAAAAATTGATAAAAAGAAATGGCATTCAATTGAAATATTTCAATCTTAATCCTGACCTCTTTTCAAAAGTTACTGATGATAAACAGTGGAATATATGCGAGAGAAAGAATAAATAGACATAAATTGTTAATAAATTACTATAGAAGTTTAACCAGTGTTAATCAATTCTTATGTTAAGGAGACCAAATGAGTTTTAAAAGTGCCTTAGTCAGCAATGATTGACTTTTTTTTATCAAATAGAAGAGTGGTAGCCAGGAGCAACAATGGTCTAGAACAGAAGCTCATTTGTAAAATTTTGTGAAAAAAGAAAATGGACTATATTTTAAGGAGTATCATCTCGTAAAATGGAGAAAGGCAATGAAAGGCAGAATCAGTTTAAAGAAAAGGCCATCTACAGCAGGTGACACCACTGGCTTTCTCTCTTCTCACTCTCTTCTCAACACCTTACAATCCACTTTTCAGTCTTATTCCACCAAAATTCCTCTCTCCACATTTACCAATGTGTTCCCCTTAAAACCAAATGCAGTGGCTTTTTTCAGTCTTCCTTCTCCTGGACCTCTCAGCAGCCTTTCACACTGTTGATAACTTCTCTCAAGGTTTTTGGGATACCATTCTCTTCTGGTTCTCTTCCTGCTTATCTTATAGTTCTTTCTGTCTCTTTTTCTAGATCCTCTTCCAGATCATGCCCTTAATCATAAGGACCCTTCAGGGTTCTGTCCTGGGCCTTCTTTTCTTTTCAGTTTATACTATTTAATTTGGTGGTCTCATCAACTCCCATGTATTTAATAAACAGCTCTATGATGATGATTCTCAGATCTGCCTATCCTGCCCCAATCTCTCTACTGACCTTCTCAAATTGGGTGACAAGTAGACACCTAAAATCAGTATGTCCAAAACATAATTCATTATCTTTTCCCCTAAACCCTGTCCCCCTCCAGTTACCCTGTTACTATTGAAGGCACCTTCCTCCCAGTCCTCCAGGCTTACAACCTAGGGATCATCCTTGACTCTTCACTATCTCTCACCATCCCAATCCAATCTGTTGCCAAGGCCTGTCAGTTTCATCTTTGTAACTTCTGGAATATGCCCCCTTTTCTCCTCTGCCATCACATCACATCTAGACTATTGAAATAGCCTACTGGTAGGTCTGCCTGCCTCAGGTCTCTCTTCACTCCAATTCATCCTCCATTCAGCCACTAAAATAATTTTCCTAAAACACTGGTCTGATCATGTCACCCACCCCCACTTTTCCTACCCCTAATACACACACACATTGAGTAAACTCTTGTGGCTCCCTATCACCTCCAGGATCAAATACACAATCTTCTTGGCATTCAAAGTCCTTCACAACCTGGCCTTTCCATTACCTATCTTTCCAGCATTGCTACACCTTACTGCCTTCATGTACTCTTTGATCCAATGACACTGGTTTCATGGATATTTTTATGAACAAGACATTCCATCTCTCAGCTCCAGACATTTTCTCTGGGGGCACCCGTGCCTGGGACACTTTGCCTCCTCAGCTCTACCTCCTGACTGTAAAGCCAATCAGCAGTAGATTCCTGAGAGATTGCTACTGTGAAGAGCTTTTAAGATTTGAATTACACAGTATTAGTGAACATTCTGTTTATTCCATTACAAAATCAGATTCAGTACAATGTTCACAGTTTCAACAGTTCACAATATTATATACAATCTTCAGAACAAGGAAAGTCTCAATATT
>JAQQSW010004560.1:0-14409 GCA_028646575.1 Pseudocheirus occidentalis
GCTAGATAGCTGCCTGGAGGGGGCCTGGGGGACAAGGCAGGGAGCTGCTTGGGTGTGGGGGCAGAGATAGGGGCACAGATCAGGGAGGTAATGAGGTGACGGGGGTGGAAGGGAGTGGGAGGACAGGTCAGAGAGGTGCCTTGGGCTGAGCAGAGGATAGGCTAGGTAGCTGCTTGGATTTAGGGGGAAGGGGGGTGAGACAAAGGAGCCTGGCTGTGTGGAAGGGTCATGTACAGGGGACAGCATGGTTTGAGCAAGGACATTCCTCCCCTTTTCCTTGAATTTTAGCAGAGTTGGTTAAATCTCTCTTGTTCTTATGGAAAAGAAAGATGGAGAGATGGGTTGTGGGCACATTCTTGTTGGGTCTTGGTCTGGTCCAAGGGCCAGCCACTGCCATCTTGCCAAGGGGTCTCCAGTGAGGCCCTTGGTCCTTGGGCAAGAGGGGCCATGGGTGGGGAAACAGGTGGGATTCCTCCCCCCACTGTGGACCCCTACAGTCCCTGCCCCCAGCCCCTGACCTGGGGTGTTCTATGTCCCAGCCTCAGTCTTTGGGGACCCTCACTTCCTTACGTTTGATGGTACCAACTTTACATTCAACGGCCTTGGAGAGTATGTCCTGGTGCAATCGGACCTCACAGAGCTGATGGTGCAGGGCAGGACCCAGCCACCCGCAACAGCCAGTGGTGAGTGAGGGCGGCCACCAACCTGGGGTTCCTGCCACCGCCTTCTCTGGTCTCGAGGGACCTGTCAAGGTTTCCTGGGGTTGTATAGACACCATCTCCTTGGCAGGCGAGTATTCCTCTGAGGACACTGAGGCACAGAGAGTTCAGGTCACCTGCTAGAAGGGGTCAGACGGGACACAGATGCAGATCTTCCTACCCCATCTTGGCAAAGCACCCAGAGTCCAGCGGGAGGAGGCAGGAGCTGAGGGCAGAGCAGACATCAGGGGAAACTAATGATGGTGGGGGTGGTCCCAGCGGAGGGGGCTCAGGCCTCCTTGCCTGAGGTCACACAGACCCCAGCTGGGTGGCTGGCCAATATCCTGGCTTCCTCACCCTGCAGGTTCCCAGGCCTCTGCAACGGGCATCTCGGCCGTAGTGATGAAGGAGAACACCTCTGATGTGGTGGAGGCCCGGCTCGGGAGTCTGAGTGGCGGGACCCTCGAGGTACTGCTGAATCAGGAGGTCCTGAAATTCAATGAGCAGAGTTGGTTAGACCTGAAAGGTAAGATGGCACTGGGCCCCTGGGAGGGGACTCTGAGCCAGCTCCACTGGCAGGGCCCTACCTCCTCAGGTGAAGAAAGAGGGGGAACAAGCAGTGGGGCAGGAGCTGCAGGCCCTTGGCCAAGGCTGCCCAGACCTGGCTGTTGGACCTCCAAACTCTGACCTGGGCCAGGCCAGTCACAGAGAATGCCCGGTCCCTTTACCCCAGTCACCTCTGGGGAGGCCAGCGTTCCTCGTGCAACCACCCCCTCCCACCCAACTCACTACTTTACCTCATGAGACCCCACAGATGTATTTCCATCTATACAAACCCGCTACTCATGATGATGCTTTACACCTTAAGCATAACTAACTTTGCAAAAGAAATTCTAGGCACTCATATATGAAAGGAAACGTGTGACTAATCATGTAAGATCACAATCCAGACATAAGCTTTGATCATACTGCACTTAGCATCTGTGGGAGAGAGTGGGCATGAGCTTACAGGAACCTGGCAGATGAGGAGGCAGCCAGGGGAGGAAAACCCATGTGCACAAGGCGCGTCACTGCTCTGCGCCGGTCAGATTCAGGGTGCTTTCCATCCCAGACTGGTCAGAAAAGTTTCTTGGTGAGCGTGCTGCTGGGTGCAGGAAACCTTCCTTGCTTGGTGGACGCCTCACTGGAGTTTGGGGCCTCTTGGCTCAGCAGAACTTGTTCCTTCTCCACGGCAGCTGTTGCGTCCATCACTCCCAGCTCCAGACTTAGCGGATGGAGTTCTGGGGTTTTCCCTTTCACGTCTCTCTTTTCTCTTTCTGGGGTCAGATTCTGGGTCCTTATTGCCTTAGCTTAAGGGCAGTAATCAAGTCATAATTTTTATCTGCTCAGAGGTCATTTACCTCTGAGGTAGGTGGGGCTATCCCAGAACTCTTGAGTCAGAATAACTGATAGCTATCTTAGAACTGTGCCCCAGACAGGACGATTGAACTATCAAGGTAGCCAAAACTCAGCCACAAACTGTTCCAAATGAAATGACGAGTGCCCTTTCTGAGGTGGGGTGGAACAGCCTCTGCTTAGAGCCCTCTAGGAAGGAGGAGTCCAGGGATCTGGGTTCAAATGCTGCCTGTGACATTTATTGTCTGTGTGGTCTTGGAGAAGCCAGTGACCTGCCTGGGTCTTGGAGTAGATAACTCTAGAATCCTGGGCCTGCCAAGGCAGCCCTTTCTACTCTGGAAAAGCAGCTCTCATTGTGGGCAGCTCTTTGTGACACTGAGCCTTGCCCCCATTGCTTCTGGGTCTGTTCTCTGTGGCTGATCTGTCTTCCCCAGAGCAGACCTTCAGATGCCAGGACACAGCTGACCTGCCCTCCTGGTACCTTCCCATCTCCAGGCCAATCAGGCTGGTCCTTAGCTTGTGGTCCTGTGGCAGTTGGTCCTCCCACTTGCCCATTCTAGAGCCTCTCCTCTACCTAATCCTGGAGGCAGTGCCCCCTTCTAAGGCTGCCCAAGGTGGGATCTGTTCTCTTCACTGCCAGACTGCTCTTTTAAGGAGCTTATAGGCCACTTGAACCCCTGGTTCTTTTTCTCAAGACAAGTTCCCCATCTTCAGGTTCTTTAGGGACTTAGCTCTTTCAAGAGGCTCCTCATGCACTAATCACAGGAAGAAGGGGCTTGGGGGACAGGCCAGGCTTTTTAGGTGTGTAAAGGTCTCCTTGGGTAGCCCTCAGGAGGCCTGGCCTGAGGAAGGACTTCCCGGTGCCCTTGGGAGAGGATCCTGTGATCATCTGCCTGGGCTGGGCTGAGGAAGGTTGGGGAAGATGGGGATGCAAGAAAGGGTGGGTCCACCCCCCTCCCTCACCCCCACCACTCAGCCTGAGTCCCTGTTCCTTTCTCAGGCATGTTCTTGT
This sequence comes from Pseudocheirus occidentalis, assembly GCA_028646575.1. Lineage (NCBI taxonomy): Eukaryota > Metazoa > Chordata > Mammalia > Diprotodontia > Pseudocheiridae > Pseudocheirus > Pseudocheirus occidentalis. Next base: position 3,106 of record JAQQSW010004560.1, read on the forward strand.
CCGTGTCTGGGAACCAGAGTGTGTCAGTGATGCTGAGCTCTGGGGCTGGTGTAGAAATCCAGGCCCAGGAACGCTTTTTGAGTGTGAACATCCTTCTTCCTGAGAAATTCATCAGCCACACTCAGGGCCTGCTGGGAACCCTGAACAACATCCCATCCGACGACTTCACCCTAAGGAATAAGACTGTCCTATCCCCCCAGATCACCTCCGAGCCCCACAAGCTATTGGAATTTGGAGCTGACTGTGAGTAGTGCCCTGTCTGGGAGGCATCCAGCAATGACCGTAGCCTGGGGCCAGGGCCAGGATGTGCTGGCAGGACAAGTATTGCCAGCCAAGGCAAGCCTTGAAGGGTCATCTAACTCTGGGCTTGCTCCTGGCCCTTTGGAGCTGGGGAGGGCTCCAGAGGCCCAAAAGAATGACCCTCAAATCATCCCTCTCCCCACTTCAATTCAAGTTCATTCAATTAATTTATGGAGTTCCTTCTGGATACCAGGCCCTGCTTGTGCAGCATCTGGGGCAGGGCTTACAAAGACCCCTGACTTGTCTCTTTCCCACATGATGGCTCTTCATAGGCAGGCACCTCTGCCATCCCCCGAGCTTCTTCTCTTCTACAGGCTGAACACCCCAAATACCTTAAGTTCAGGAAGCTCGGTGCCTGCTGTTTCCTTGGCACTGGGAATGACTAGGAAGACAGGAATAGAGCAGCCTACCCCCAGCCAAGAAGCATTCACATGCCAGGTTCAGTGCCAGGGACAGAAGGGGCAAAAGCCAGTCCCTTCCTCCAAGGTGGCCTTTGCATTCCCCTCCATCTGAGCTTGAGTAAGCCATGAGCTCCCACCGAATCAGGGTTTGTGCCAGCCAGCTGTGGGAGCATGATGCCCTCCCTCTCTGCTCCTACCCCACTCTGACCTAGAACACCTGTCACCAGGGCTGCCAAGTGAGGGCTGGGGAGGGGGTAGACACACCTTGCCTTCCCTTCACTTGAAGCCACAAAGCTGTTGTCAATCAGTTCATTAATAGATATTTATTAAATGCCTCCTGTATGCCAGCTAGGCTGTGCCTGGAGTCAGGAAGACCTGAGTTCAAATCCAGCCTCAGACATTGGCTGTATGACCCTGAGCGTGTCATTTAACCTGGCTTGCCTCAGTTTCCTCATCTGTAAAATTCGCTAGAGAAGGAGATGGCAAAGTACTCCAGTATCTTTGCCAAGAAAGAGCCAAATGGAGCCACGGAGAGTCGGATATGACATTGTGGCCACTCCAAGTTTGCAGAAGGGGCCTGCAAAGGGGGTGGGGGGAGCCTTATCTTCCAGATTCTGGGTCACGATCAGGATCCAAGACAACCCCATCGGTCACCCATGGAACAAGGCACCCGCTGCTGTCTCTGATCCCTGCTGACAGTGGTGGGAGCTGAGCCAGGACACTGGGGGCTCTGCAGAGACAGGGAGGGGCCTTGCTGCTCTGGCACCCCAGGCCCAACAGGACCTGTGCTGTGTGTCTCTCCAGGGGCCATTTGGAACGACACCTCCCTGTTCACCTATGATTCCCCTTCTCTGGTGGACAGCTACCTCCTCCGGCCCAAGCATGACCCCACCTTCTTGCCTGTGTTGACACCTGGGCCTGTGACACCCCAGGTAGCCAACGTCTGTGAGGGTGATCTCTTCTGCCAGTTTGATGCCCTTGTCACTGGGAGGCTGGACATTGGCAATGCCACAAAGGTGGCCCACAGGCAGCACCAATCTCTGCAGCAAAGCCTGCAGCCAGGTGAGGTGGCAGAACCTGTGGCCAAGTGGGGGGCACATGGCCAGGTAAGGCCCTGATGCTGGGAGGTTCAACTTGGAACTAGGGTTGGGGGCAGCGGCAGAGGGACCGAGGCAGGCTTCAAGTAGCCCGTGATCCGTGAGACCCTTGGGTCACCTGAGGAAGATGCAGTGACCATCCAGTCTCCTGTGGCTCCCTTTTCAACATTCCACTTGGAAGATACTTCCATGGGACTCTTGGACCCTTCCTGGAGCACAGCAGGGAAGGGTTGAAGGCTGCTGGGCACTGAGAAGTAGGAGGGAGGCTGCTATCTCCAGACCACCTCCTGGTGGCCATGGGACTCGTCCACACAGATGGCGAGTGCACCAGATGGATCTGGCAGAGCCCAAGGCGGGGAGGAAGTCCTGCCTTCCTTATGGGAATCCCCACCGAGTGACTTCTGCTAGGAGGGATGAGGAGATGGAGCTAGGCAGCCACTGCCATCCCTGATCCTCATACCATGTGCTTCAGGCAGCTCCTCCTCTCCTGACATCCCCCTGCCCTTCAAGGCCCCTCTGGAGCAACACAAGGAGCTGGGAAGCTTCCTTTGATTCCCCAGTGACTGAAGATGAGGAGGAGGGGAAGGGAGGGGCCTTTTCAGTAAGATGTATGAGCCGGTTTCAGTCGAGAGAGGGGATGGAGAGGGAGTCACAGCAGGTTTAAGGAGGGCTTTGAGCCGGGGAAAGGCTGTGGAACCCCAGCCTTTCATCTCGAGGAAGGCAGTCTGTTCCAAGGCCGAGCCTTGGTTGGGGGCTCGCTAAGGGTCCAGATGGAGAAGGGGGAGTGTATGGCCAATGCAGGGGAAGATGGCTCAGAGAGACCCAGAAGGAGTGGGAGCTGGGCAAGGCCAAGCCTTGGCTTAGAGACAGCCCCATGCAGGGAGAGCTGGTGTCAGAGAAAGGGGGCCCGGAGGTCAATCCGAGGCTGACTTCCCGGGCTTGGGCTGTCTTCTCAGTGTTGTCCTGCGGCTGGATCTCTGCCCCAGAGCATGGGAAGAAAAATGGAACCAGGTACCTGGTGGGCTCCACCGTCCAGTTCAGCTGTGAGCCAGGCTATAAGCTGAGAGGCTCAGCAGAGCAAAGCTGCCAGCCTGACGGGCATTGGTCCGGAAGCCAGCCAGAGTGCCATCCAGGTGAGGTTTGGCCTGCGTGTGGCCGTGCCTGGCCTCTCCCAGGGGCTCTTCTTGTCTTGTGCCTTCCAGTTTATGTCTTGTCTGGTGCCCCACAACCTGTGCCCAAGGTCCAGTGAGCACAGCTGGGCACTCATTCCTGGGAGGCTGGGTTGGCACCTTTCCCATCCCAAGCCTTCCCTCCATTGTTTTGTGTCTCCTTCAAACCGCAGATCGTGCTCCCATGGTCCTGGGAATCACGTTTGGGGTGCTGCTGGTGGTGGTAGCTCTGGCTGTCCTGGGCTATGTGATGCTGAAGAGGAGGAAAAGGAGGGTGTAGGGCACCTTGCAGTGGATTTCCTCCCGTATCTGAGTACTGTGCCCCCCAGGGGGCCCCAGCAGGCTGCCCATCCCCCGCTCAGTGCCCATTTCTTTCCTGGACATACATCTCTAACTTGGTGCACATTCCCCACCAGGGGGTCCCCGCTGTCCTTCTGTGTGTGGTGTTTATCCCCAGCATTTCAGCACCCCTTGTGACACGGCCATCCATGACCAACCTCGTGTCTGTTCCTAACTTGGCATCCACTCCTGTCCCCATGGGGCCATTCATCCCCAGTGTGTTCAACCCCAAAGTGGCATCTACTCCCAGAATGGGTGTGCACCCCAGCCTGGTGCTTGTCCGCAGGATAATGTTTCCACAGTCCCCAAGACTGACCTGCAGGAGGGAGCTGGCTCTTTCTGAGCCTCCTTTAGGGATAGAAGGAGGCAGGGGCTCCTGCACCAGGTGTGCCCGGGCTGTGCCCTCTTTCTCCCAAGGAGGGGGGAGTGGGGAGCTGAGACAGTCTCTCCCCCTCCCCTTCCCTGCCAGCCTCTGCTACTTTGAGCTGCTCTTCCTGGGAGGGCCTGGAATGTGCTGCACTGTCTCAGTTAAGAGCTCTGATTCTGTTCATTGGTATTTTTTTAAATAAAGATTTTCCAGAGTCACCATTTCCTGAGGCTCTTCTTTCCAAGGCCAGTGTGCAGAGATGGGCAGGTCTCAAGAGAGCAGCCTTTTGTCCTTGAGGGAGCAGAATCATAGACCGGGGCTGGGGGTGGGGTGCAGACAATCTCCAGGATGGGAGGGGAGCGTTTGAAGGGAGCACCCTGCCAGGTGGGGTAAAAGGGTTGTATTGGAAGTGGTTCCTGAAAGGGGAGGAAGAATTAGGCAGAGCTGAGAGCAGCCAGGAGCACAGTGTTGGCATGTTGGACCTGGAGTCAAATTCAGTCTCAGACACTTAGCAGCTGTACGACCAAGGGTAAGTCATTTGCTAGTCTGGAAAATGAGCACAATCACTACCTTGTCATGGTGCGGGGGGCTCTCTGCCTTGCAGGGTTACCCAGGACGGACAGGTAGAGTGGAGAGTTGACAAAAGGGGACCCACCGGCGAAGTGGCCGATTGCTTCTATATCTGTGGACGGCTTTAAAATGATAAAGATGACACCAGAAGGTGCCCGCTGTGCTCCTGGAAAGAGCTGAGGACAAGCAGCTCTGGTGCTAATGAATGGCCGAGCCAAAGCTGAAAGGAAGCATGGCTGCGGATGCATTTGGTGATGAAAGTCAGTAGCTGTAAAAGTTCAATATTGCACAAGAGCCTGGAATGTGAGATCTCTGAACCAAGCTGAGCCTGACATGGCCAAACAGGAGATGGAAAGTAAACACCAACATCTCCGGTGTTAGGGAACATACATGGATGGGAATGGGTGGAGAGAAGTCAGGTGATCGCTCCATACTCTAGTGTGGGCAAGAATCCCTTAGAAGCAACAGAGTAGCCCTAGTGGTCAGTACAAGGGTGAGAAGAGCAGCCCTGGGGTAGGGCCTCAACAATGACCCAATGGTGTCTGCTTGAATCCAAGGGAAATCGTTCAACAGCACAGTGAGACAAGTCTAGGCTCCAGCCACTGATGCCAAAGCTGACCAGTTCTGTGAAGACCTACAGCATCTTGTAGAAGCAACACCAACAAAGGTGTCCCACTCATCCCATCACAGCCATCCCATAGGAAGGCTAAAGTAGGAACTCAAAGGTTCCTACTTTATGTGTGGAATATATGTGGAATCACAGGCAAGTGTGGCCTTGGAGCCCAAAATCAAGCAGGGCAGAGACTGAGAGTTTTGACAAGAAACAATGGGCACCTGATCTACACATAAAGGCTGATACTACAAGCAACTTGGGCAATAGTTTGTCAGATCCACAGATAAGGAAAGAATTTAGGACCAAAGACAATAAAGTATTACAAAATGTAAATAGATAATTTTGACTATATAAAATTAAGTTTTTGCACAAACAAACCAATGCAACCATAATTAGAAGGAAGGCAAAAAAATGGGGAGAAACATTGCAGCAAATATCTCAGATAAAGGCCTTATTTCTTTTTTAAGAAATTAAATTGGTTTATTTTTAGTTTACAGCATTCAGTTCCACAGTCCCCCGAGTTTCAGATTTTCTCCCCCTCCCTCTCCTTCCCTCCCCCCCCCCATCATGTTCACATTGATCATTAGATTGTAGAGAAGGGCTGTAACTGATGGAATGATCAGTGGGAAAGAGGAAATAAAACAAAACAAGAAAAAGAAACAGCAAATAGCTTGTTTCCAGTCTGTGCTCCTCCTCTGATGTGGATGCCCCTTCCATCGTGAGTCTTTGGGGGTTGTCCTGTGACCCTGTGTTGCTGAGAGGAGCCCATGTCGTGTCTGTGATTGTATACAGATTTCTCTTGGTTCTGCTCTTCTCACTCAGCATCAGTTCATATAAGTCTCCAGATTATTATGAAGTCCGTCTCCTCCCTATCTCTTATAGCACAACAGTATTCCGTTACATTCATATACCTTGTTCAGCCATTCCCCTACAGATGGGCATTCTTTTGTTTTCCAGTTCTTTGCCACCACAAAAAGAGCTGCTATATTTGTCTTTATACGGGTCCTCTTCCCATTTCTCTGATCTTTTTGGGATACATCCCTAGAACTGGTATTTCTGGGTCAAAGGGTATGCACTTATAGCCCTTTGGGCATAGTTCCATATTGCTCTCCAGAATGGCTGGATCAGTTCACAACTCCACCAACTATGTATTAGTGTTCCCATTTTCCCACATCCTTTCCATCATTTGTCATTTTCCTGTTTTGTCATCTTAGCCAATCTGGCTGGTGAGATGTGGTACCTCAGTTGTTTTGATTTGCATTTCTCTAATCAATAGTGATTTGGAACATTTTTTTCATATGTTTACAGATATATTTAATTTCATCTTCTGAAAACTCCCTGTTCATATCTAAAGGCCTTATTTCTTAAACATGGAGAAAATGTAGTCAATTTTATAAGAATAGAAGTCATTGTCCAATTGGCAAATGAACAAAGGACATGAACAGGCAGTTTTCAGACAGAAATTAAAGCTATCTATAGGAATGTGAAAAAGCACTCTAAATCACCATTGATTAGTGAAATGCAAATTAAAAGAACTCTGAAGTACTACCTGAGACCTCTCATATTGGTTAATATGACAAAAAAATGTTGGATGTTGGAAGGGATGTGAGAAAACTGGGACACTCATGCACTATTGATGGAGTTGTGAACTGATCCAACCATTTTAGAGAGCAATCTGGAACTATGACCAAAGGGCTATAAAACTGCATACCCTTTGATCCGGCAATTCCACTTCCAGGTCTAAGACATCCAAAAAAATGAAACAGGACCTATTTGTACAGAAATATTTATACTAACTCTTTTTGTGATGACTAAGAATTGGAAATCAAAGGGATGCCTATTAATTGGGAATGACTGAACAAGCTGTGACATTATTTTAATGGAACATGATTGTGTTATAAGAAATGACTAGCAGGAAGATTTCAAAAAACTTGGAAAGACTCATGTGAACTGATGCAAAGTGAAGTGAGCAGAACCAGGAGGACATTCTACATAGTAAAAGCAATATTGTACAATGGGGAGCTATGAATGACTTAGCTATTCTCAGTAATACAATGATCCAAGACTATCACAAAGGATGAATGATGAAGCAGACTATCCACCTCCAGAGAAAGAACTGGTACAGTTCAAATACAGCCTGACGCTGGCTATTCACTTTCTTTTATTTTTTCTTTTATTCAATTCTTGTACAAAATGACTAATGTGGAAATGTTTTACGTAATTGCACATGTACAGCCTATAGCTGATTGCCTACCATCTCAGGAAGTGTGGGAGGGGAGGGAGGGAAGGATAGAATTTGGAACTCAAAACTTTAAATAAAAATGTTTAAAAATTGAATGAGAAACTACACATACACTTTGATACAGCAATACCATTGCTAGGTCTATATCCCAAGAATATATATTTTTTTAAAGGGGAAAGGATCTATTTGTACCAAAATACTCATCGCAGCTCTTTTGGTGGTGGCTAAGAATTGGAAGTCAAGAGGATGCCTAGAAATTGGGTAATAGATGAACAAGTTGTGGCATATAATTGTGATGAAATATTATTGTGCTAAAAGAAATGATGAGCCAGGAGGTGTTTAGAAAAACCTGGAAAGACTTATATGAACGGATACAGAGTGAAGTGAGCAGTACCAGGACAACGCTGTACACAGTTAATAGCACTATCGTACAGTGATCAACCCGAATCATCCAAGACAATTCCGAAGGACTCGTGACGAAACACGCCGTCTGCCTCCAGAGAAAGACCCGGCACCATCTGTATGCAGACTGAAGCAGGCTTTCTTTCTCTCTCTTTTTTTTAGTTCAATTCTTCTTGTACAAAATTATTAATATGGAAATGTTTGCGCATCAATCACATTACTTCTTTGTCGTGTCACTTTCTCTAGTCAGTTACTCCTTTGGAGGATGTTATCTCTACATTTTTTTGGCTATGAATATAAGTTAAAATTGATTCATATTTGCATGCTATTATTGTAATTCAGAAATGTTCCACTTTCCACTTATTATTTAATAAGCTCAGTATTGTACTTACAGAACTTCTTGATTCAAGAAATTTGCTGTAAAAGAAAAGGAGGGAAAATGTCATATATCATAAGAGAAGGAAAGAACTTCTTTTAGCTCTGTTTGATTCCAGTCATGTAGTCACTAGATGCTGAAAGCTGGGCTCAGGATTAGTCAGGTGAAGAACTTTACCTTTCAGGAAGGAAATAGCACAATCAGAAAATAAGAGTCAGGAAAATCCTACCTCGGCCGAGTCCAAGGTTGTCCTCCAAACTGTCCCCAAGTGCAGACATTCACCTTTGGCAGTTCTCAGCCTGCAGCCCAGGCCAGTCCACTCTTGGCTTCATGACAAGTCAGACAGCTATCCCTGTGGTCAAAGCTGAAAACAATAGTAAATTGCAGTCCCATAAAATCTTGAAAAGCAAGTTCCAATAATCAGGGCTTCAGTTGAGTCTGGTTCTCAGAGATCATATGTACTAGAGAATAAGAATTTAATGTCACGCTGGAAACAGTAAGATCGATCACAGAAAAATACTCCTGCTCTCAGAATCCCTTTAGATAGTGGGAATATCTTAAGGTGAGTCTTAAGCAGTTTGCATAAATTTCTGCACATGTTCTAATTCCAGATTTAAAATAATGTTCCATTTCCAATTAAGATAACAGAAATGAGGGTGGCTAGATGGTGCAGTGAATAGAGCACCGGCCCTGGAGTCAGGGGGACCTGAGTTCAAATCCAGCCTCAGATGGTTGACACTTAGCTGTGTGACCTTGGGCAAGTCACTTAACCCCAATTGCCCTGCCTTCCCCCTCCAAAAAGAAAAAAAAAGACAATAGAAAAGACCTCACAAATCACTGCTCTTCACTAACATAACTGTGCTCAAATTCTATTCCTTAAACAAAACAACTAACTTTCACCTCACAGGTTGATGCATTTATGTCCTGGTTTCATAAACTTATTATATTCAGTCTGGAAGAATGAGACACTTCAGGGTTTGAAGCTTATGCATATGACAAATCCAAACAGTAATTTAACTCTTGCTTTGGCCATGGAATGACTACAAATTCAGATCAAGGCAGCAAGATGACTTTTGCTTTACAGCTCATTACTTCAATTTAGCAATAAATTATCTTACAAATGAAAATTTAGTAGGTCTTCTAAAAATCACACGAGAGATTTTTTTCTCAAAACATTTCTTCTAAAAGTATTTTTTCTTTTTAAAAAATGGTTTAAAATTTATCCTGATATTAAGAGGAATAATCACTAAACTTTTACTAGGGAAACTTAGTTGAAACAGATATCTCTCTCTTCCACCTTAAAGCAAAAACAAACCTTTAAATTTGAATTCACAAAAAACTAAGTTGGTGTAAAATATCCTTAAGTATAGATTCCCAAAGTATTATAACAACCTAAATTCCTAGTTATTACAAAATTCCTAGATATCACAAAGTTCCTTAGTCAAAAAAGTGTTTTAATGGTGAGATTCAGTTTTTATAAACCAAGAAGAACATATTCCATTAAATTAGCCTTATCACAATAACAAATATTACAAGACCTTTAAAAATGTACTCATTTTTTTCCTTTATCTTTAAATATATGGCTATAAATTAGAAAAAATATTTCCTTCTGGAATCTTAACATAGTGAAAATGGTAGTCCATAAACCTCCAAATTAGCACACATAAATATATATGTAAAGTTACACCTCCACCAACCATAAAACCATTAACTGCTCTTCCCTGAGCAGCCTCTGCTGAGCTGCCATAAACCCTGCTTGTTACAGTAACAAGCCCTACTATGAATCCTTCACCCAACCCTATATAAGCAATCAGAGAAATGTAAAGCTCCCTTGTTCTATGAATCTTTCTATGCACTATCAGTAAGCTAATTCCTCTCCAATCAGGCCCCAATTAGTTTAGCTTCCAGCATTCATCTTGTCTAAAGGGTCACTGATGGGGAACAGACCAGGCTTAAGACTGACCGCTAGTTGATTTAGGCGACGGTTCAAGGCAAAAACCACACCTCCTGGTACCCCCCCACCCCGGGCTTTTTCCCCAGTGAATTATGGGCAATATGCTTGTGCGTATATATGAAAAGTACATGTCCCTTTAAGTATTGACCACTCCTTAACTCCTCCCTAATCCCTCCTTTAGTCACCTAGTTAGCATAATTGATACCTGATTTGTGTTATTATGGCTATATAATCTATATTTCTAATTCCTACATTTTTGCAGGCTTCCTAAGCCCTCCTGCCTGCTGAATAGCGTAACAGTAAACTTTTACAATCATTAAATGGAATTCATGGTCCTTTCCTGAGCTATCCTCTCACCCACATCTCCGCACACACCTGAGGCTGGACCTTGGGGGGACCCGCAACAGTTCTTTGTTCTAAATATTGTGGCCACTGAAGTGAAAACTATGTGGCTGTAATGAACACTGTATTGTGATTTTCTGTGATAAGATGTAATGTTGTGAATATTATATTGTGATTTGTTGTGAATGTTTGCCTTGATTCCTAATGGAATAAATGTAGTGTTCACTATACTGTGTAATCAGAACCTTAAAAGCTGTTCACAGTAGCATTCTTTTCAGAATCTGCTAGTGTGTGGAATTACAGTTTTCAACATTCATTTCCACAAAATTTTGAGTTACAGTTTTCTCACTTTCTTTCCCCTACCCCACCCCCAAATAGCAAGCCTATTGAATGCCCCTTCCCCCAATTTGTTCTCTCTTATATCCTCCCCTCTCATCCCCCCCTAACTTTCTAGTAGGGCAAGATATATTTCTATACCCCAGTGCCTGTATATCTTATTTCCCAGTTGCATGTAAAAAAAAAAATTTTAAACATTTGCTTTTAAAACTTTGAGTTCCAGATTTCCCCCCCTTCTTCCCTTTTCCCCCACCCCTGCTGGGAACATAAGCAATTCAATATAGGTTGTATATGTGTAGTTACCCAAATCATTTCCATAACTGTTAAATTGTGAAAGAATAGCTATATTTTCCTCCATCCTGTCCCACCTCCCACTTATTCTATTTTCTCCTTTGATCCTATCCCTTTTCAAAAATGTTTGCTTCCAACTATCTTCCCCTCCCCCAATCTGGCCTCCCTTCTATCATCCCCCCTCTTATCCCCTACCCCCCCTATTTTCCTGTAGGGAAAGATCCCCAATTGAGTATGTATGTTATTGCCTCCTTAAGCCAAATTCAATTAGAGTAAGGTTGACCCTTTCCCTTTTGCCTTCTTGCTTTTACCATCCATTGTAACAGTTTTCTCTTGCCTCTTTTATATGAGATAATTTACCCTAATCTATCTCTCCCTTTCTCCTCCCAATAAATTTGTCTCTCACTTCAATTTTATTTTTTAGACATCACCCCTTCAACCCCTTAATATTCAACACATCGTGTGCCCTCTGTCTATGTATACATGAATATGTCTATGTATGTAT